>JAQRGC012124493.1:0-12011 GCA_028659135.1 Plantago lanceolata
GACAACTTCCCAAGTTGTTTGCTTCACTCCAAACAGGGTTTTCTCTACAGACCAGTAGACTAGATTCCCCCTAACTACAATAACCCGTCGTTGGTGATTGTGTAGTTGAGTATGGTGCTGAGTGATTGATTTACTTATTCAGTAAGATCAAACAGCAAGAGAATCACAACTGTAATACTTATTCAGTAAGCAGTTGGAGGATTCTGTGTCAAGACTTTATCAGTTCAAGAGAAAGAACCACTTGTTGAAACCACTTGATGGTGAACAAGAATTCTACTCTTTCACAGATAGCTTTCAGAAAGTAAGCTTCAGACTTGGAAGGTTTTCAGAGCCAGAAAGCAGAGAGATAAGATATCACTTGTAACTCTTAGTGAGAAGAATTGGCTTGAAAACGATGATCTTCTGTATGTTTGAATCTTCCTTCTATAGTGAAAATTCAGTCCGTTTGAAATTCAAATTCAAAGGTTGAATCCACTATCCTGCTCGTACTATTCTGTTGCAAAAGCCTGTCTTCTTCTTCTTTTCTTCAGAACGGCTTTCTGCAGCATTAAATGCTTGATAGTACTTTTTTCAGCAAGCGAAACCATTACATTTTCAGTAGGGTCCAAATACTGATATTCAGCAGGATATGTTGCTCTTTCAGCAACTAACTCTTCTTACTGATAAATCAGCAAGAGACCTGTGCAAGATAGCTAAGTCAACCTACTCTGTCATATAGATTTTCACATGACTTTTTCCACGTGGTGAAAGGTCATTGCTTATTACAGCAAGAGTTAAATTCCTTTAGTACCCTTGAGTAGATTTTACTTGAGTCTTCAGTGTTCGTAGAGTTCATCTGCTAGGTTACTAAGTGCCTCAATAAATTGTTTACACAACAAATACGTCATCAGCAACCGAATACAAATACTAGGAGTTAAAGCTAATAGTCCTGCTGAAATGTTCCTCTTTTACAAGTGCCTTTCTAACAGAATACCTACAGGCCTAAGAGTACTAATTTCTGGACTTAACCTAATTTAGACTTAATGGAATTGCTCATCAAAATTACAAGTTCCCTAACAGCCTCATTGCGAATAGCACTGAAGCTCCATCATCAAAGTTATATAAGATTCCTAATCGGTCTTACAGACAATATATTCCAATGAGGACGTTTGCTGAAGGAATGCAAAGCCACCGTTCGATAAGGCATGTAGTAATAATGTCCTTTCATTTCACGGATAATTTTTATTGAGCCGTGATCATAGATTAAGTGTCTGATCTTAATGACTCAATTGTTCTCACTCTATTAGTTGATTTAATGCACATGTTCAATACTATATTGAACATGCCACATGCACCGGCCGATGACTTAACAAATCACACTAACAATGAGAACTGAAATCCTCCCATAGTATATTAGCTATTCATGGGGAATGAATCATGTTCTTGGCGCAACTACCGAATGGCATACATTTTCGTAGCACACCCAGCTATAGACGTATCTACCATTACCTATGGTGCAAGCGTTGTCTATAATCTAAGTGTGACACTAGATGTACTCATTCGCAATGCCCTCAAGTCAAAGGACTTATTCACAACCTTACCACCACTACTTCCATTGACACTTTGGAATAGCTTCAAAACCTAAATGGTTCCGTGGTCGGGTATTGCCAATCACATCTATGAGATCATGTGCCCATCATGGGTAATCTTATTACCTCGTAGTTGTGGGAACAACTACATCTTCTAAAGATATGATGCAAGCCACATTCTGGTCTTGGCATATCCAATACTCTCCGTGTAAGTATGGGATCTTTAACCAGCGGCGGGTTTTAGAACCATAAGTGTTTGATCCAATGAGCTCCCACTAGCTTCATTGACTTCTTATGTTCATGGAGAAAAATTAATAATAACATACAACCAGATTATATAAATAATGAATACTAAGCCATATATAGAGATTGCATTATTACTGAATAAAATAATACATGCTAAATGTGATTTCAAGCATATATAGTCCCTTATCTAGATTGTCTCTAGGACATATATCTTTAAATCTCCCACTTGACCTAGACCCAATCACTCATAGGCTTAACGCCAACATTCTTCAAATGTTTCTTGTGATTCTCTACGCTCAGAGGTTTAGTGAGAGGATCCGCCACGTTATCAGTTGTGGCAACTCTATCTAGACGCATAGATTTCCTAATAATAAAATCTCGAATGAGATGATATTTCCGACATATATGCTTGTTCTTGTTCGTGGATCTTGGCTCCATCGCTTGTGAGACAGCACCATTGTTGCCACAATAAACGACGATTGGACGGCAATCCGAAACTACCCTCAATTCCATCAAGAACTCCGATAGCCATACGGCTTCCTTTGATGCTTCTGAAGCAGCAATATATTCGGATTCTGTTGTAGAATCAGCGAGGGTTGATTGTATACAAGTCTTCCAATTGACAGCTCCTCCATTGATTGTAAACACATACCCAGTTTGTGATTTATAATCGCCTGGATCTGATTCGAAACCGGCGTCTGGATATCCTCGCATTACCAACTCTTGTTTACCACCAAACACCAACCACCAATCTCTAGTTCTCCTTAGATACTTTATGATTGTCTTAACCGCAGTCAAGTGTTTTATTACTGGACTTTGTTGGTGTCGACAAGTGACACTTAAAGCCTATGATACATCAGGCCTAGTGCAATTCATTGTATACATGATAGATCCTATTGCAGAAGCATATGGAATCTTACTCATGTAGCGTATCTCCTTCTCAGTCGAAGGACTGTCCTTCGATGAGAGGGATATGCCATGCCTTGCCGGCAAGAATCCTCTTTTGGATTCTTCCATCTTGTATCGCTTAAGCATCTTGTCGATGTAGGTGGTCTGTGATAGCCCCAATATTCTTTTGCATCTGTCCCTATGGATCTTGATCCCTAGAATGTAGCAGGCCTCACCCAGGTCCTTCATTGCGAAAGTCTTGGACAACCATTGTTTAACAGACTTAAGCATGGGAATATCTGTACCCATAATTAAAATTTCGTCGACATAAATTATTAGGAACATATTCCCTTTTTCACTATGTTTAATGTAAACACATGGATCTTTTGCGATAGTAATGAAGTCAATAGATTTGATGGCTTCATCGAAGCGTAAATTCCAACTCCGAGAGGCTTGTTTTAATCCATAGATGGATTTCTGTAGCTTGCATACTTTATTAGGATTTGACTTGGATTCGAATCCTTCAGGCTGTGTCATGTAGACTTCCTCCTTGAGGTTTCCATTAAGGAAAGCCGTTTTGACATCCATCTGCCAAATCTCATAATCATAGTATGCAGCGTTCGCAAGCAAAATTCGAATAGACTTTATCTTCGCAACGGGTTAGAAAGTCTCGTCATAATCAATGCCTTGGCGCTGATTATAAACTTTCGCCACCAACCTAGCGTTGTAGGTTTGTACGTTGCCCTCGAAATCAGTTTTCTTCTTGAAAACCCATTTACACCCTATAGGTGTTGCACCTTTTGGTAGATCAACCAAATCCCAGACTTGATTGGTGTACATGGAGTCAATTTCGAATTCCATGGCTTCTAGCCATCTCTTTGAATCAACGCCCAACATTGATTCCCTATAGGTCTCAGGATCAATCGAACTTGCAAATTCATTTACAAGATCATCATCCTCGACCAGAAATTGTGTGGTTGGGGCCACCGATTTTAGTCTTTCAGACCTACAGAGTGCGACTTGTGTTTGTTTGCGAGAAGCATTCTTTCTGTGAGGAACTGGGATCTCATTTTGAACTGTATTCCCCTTAGAGGCAGAACGAGACCGAGCAGCCGAACCAGGCGACCGAGTCGCACTGGTCGGACCGATCGGTTTGGGGATCGACTACGAGGGATCCTGGAGTCCATCCCGGGGTTCCTCTTCTACACTTGGAGTAGCAATTGTGAATTCCCCAGGATTTCTGTCAATGCTCCCACTAGCATGGACACCCATACCATAAGGTATATCCATGCCAAGTGTATTCGATTCCTCGAGTTCTCTATCCTCTAAATTATTTTGCGCCTTTTGACTTTCATCAAAATCTACTTTATCCTTCTCAAGATCGCTAAGAATGTATTCGTTCTCTATGAACTTGGCATTCCTAGATATAACTATTGTGTGATCATGATCGTGATAGAAGTAGTATCCCTTCATTTCCTTGGGATAGCCTATAAAATAAAGTTTCTCACTTCTTGATTCCAACTTCGTAGTCATTAACTTCTTGACATATGCAGGACAACCCCCAGGTCCTTAAATGTTCAAGACTTGGTTTCGTACCAAACCATAGTTCGTATGGAGTCTTATCGACTAACTTAGATGGAACCCGATTAAGAATGTAGATTGAGGTTTGTAATGCGTAACCCCAAAGGTATATCGGCAACGTTGAGAAAGTCATCATGGCTCGAACCATATCTAATAGGGTTCGATTCCTCCTCTCAGAAACTCCATTTAACTGGGGTGTTCCAGTAGGAGTCCATTGTGACTTGATCCCTTGATCCTTTAAGTAACCAAGAAACTCTTGGCTTAAGTATTCGCCACATCGATCGGATCGAAGGATCTTAACACTCTTGCCTAGTTGTTTGTCGACTTCAACCCTAAACTCCTTGAATTTCTCAAACGATTCGGATTTGTTCTTCAAAAGATATACGTATCCGAATCTAGAGAAATCTTCAGTGAAGATGATGAAATAGGAAAATCCACATCTCGCTTGAGTGGGAAACGGACCACACACATCTGTGTGTATCAATTCAAGAGGTTCGTGCGCACGTGTACCCTTTCCGTTGAAAGGTTTATTGATCTTCTTACCTTTGAGACAGGATTCACATTCTCCATGAGATTCCAAATCAAATGGGGTTAAGTAATCTAATTTAATTAACCTTGCAATTCTCATGTCATTGATATGACCAAGTCTATAGTGCCACAAATAAGATGGACTATCTTTGCTACTAAGTCTCAATCGTTTGTTTGTTGTATGAAGCAAAGTAATAGTACAGTTCAACATATACAAACCATTCACAAGCGAAGTTGTTCCATGAACAGTTCCATTAAGCAAAAAATAACAATTCTTATTAGCAAAACGGAAGGAAAACCCTTCATTGTCTAACACTGGAATGGAAATAATATTCTTGGTAATAGAAGGAACGAAATAACAATTATTTAGTTCAAGTCTAAAACCGGAGGGCAAATCTGTTACATAAGTTCCAACTCGTTCGACATTAACTCGAGAGCCATTGCCAACTCGTAGGTCGATTTCCCTTGGTCTAACCTTCCTGCTTCTTGTGAGCCCCTGTACATTATTACAAATGTGTGAGCCACAACCTGTGTCTAATACCCATGAATTCTAAACTGTATAATTGTTAACTTCAATAACAAACATACATTGGGTGTAGTTGGATGCACCATGCTACACGACTCCAGCAACTATTGCCATGGGACAATTACGCTTCCAGTGGCCCATTTGATTGCAATAAAGACATGCATCTTTATTCAATTTACCCCATCTTTTCGTTTCACATTTAGTCATAACCTTTGAAATCTGAGTTCCCAACTTGCTTTTCTTCTTGTTCTTCTTCTTTGGCCGTAATGCTTTAGAAGTCGAACCTTTGGAGATAGCTGAGACCATCTTGCCTTTCGACATGGACTTTTGGTAGGTTACAAGCATGTTGTGAAGTTCCGAAAGTGTGACTTCTTTGGCACTCACATTGAAGTTACTGATAAATCCATAATATGATGAGGTCAGCGACTGCATAATGATAATGACAGAAACCTTAATTTCCAGCGTGCATCCCGCAATAGACAGTTTCTCAATGCGTCCAATCATTTTGAGTACATGCGCATATACGTCGCCATCATGCTGCATTCTCATCTTCAACAAATCTCTAAGATAGTCAAACTTGTCATTCTCAGAAATACTTCCTCATATTGCCTTGAGGTGAAAGTGCATTTCGAATGGCATCAAATACTCATGTCGTTTGTACAATTCAGTACTCATAGAAGCCAACATAAAACACTGAGCCCTGTAAGCATCTTCAATGTGTTTAGTCTTAAGACCATCTTCAAGGTGCTCAGTGGGGTGAACTGGTGTGGGTGTGTCCAACACATATTCAATCTCTTCTTCACGCAAGACCAAACGAATCTTTCGGATCCAATCCAAAAAAGTTTGGACCGGTAAGAACAAAAGTGTCTAGAATAGATTTAACAGACAGCCTCGACATTTCTAACCTAGAGAATAAGAAAGCAATAGACAGAGAGATATTAATAACGACAATGAAATTAAAATCTATGATCACAATTAGCAAACTAAATACACACATGGTCTTTAGTAGTATTTAGCTCCCACTCATTTTAGTATATTCATTGTCCCCAAAACACATGAATACGAAACAATATTCACTTAATACAGTTCGTGAGTGGACAAGATCCAAAAACCTATTATTACAATACCATGCTATGGCTTGTGCATTGCAATAACAATTTCAGATAGGCCTCCAAACTAATTACATGTATTCTAAATTTAAATATGTAACTCTTGTTTCACCAAACCCAGTTTGAGCAAATACTATCACAATACCATATGCCTTTGAAAACAATAAACATATAGACAAGTAAACAATAGCAAATAATGAGTCTTTATTAATATTCAACTTATATAAAATTTTAAATATAAATCTAGTTTATATTTTGCTCCAGAAAATATATTTATTTAATTCTAAAACAAATAAATAAAGTTTACGAATTTCAATCTTTGAACAAAATCGAATTAAGTCAAAAAATTAAATTCGAAGGCCCATGTCAAAAGGGGGGTTGACCTAGTCAACCCATTTCGTCCGCCCTGACAAGCAGCGTTGCTGCCTGCTGTCAGGCAGCGGCATATGCTGCTGCCTAGCAGCGACAGCTGCTGTCGCTGCTCACTGTCGCTGCCCTAGGCAGCGGAAGTACAGTGCCGGCGCGTGGAAGCACTAATCTGCTGCGACCGGCAGCCGCTATGGGAGGGATTCTAAATCCCTCCCCGAATATACATATACATATATACTATATACACATATACATATTTATTAAATTCAAAATTTAATATAGTTTCAAAAGCAAATCTGGAGATTTGTGTAACAAAACATAATACATAAAACTCAAGAGCAGAATTATATACGCATATAATCAGTGAACAAGCCTGGCTCTGATACCACTGTTAGTAAATATGTAAGAAAATATCTCGAAGATTGCGTAGTGGAAGTTTAAAAATCTTCTTAACATACTTGATCATGGTCATGATTATATGTCACGGGCTGATACACTTACTGAATCGGATCAACCGGTAGTTCGTCCCGTTCGTTGATGAAGTAGAGCTCATCGATTTGCTTGTCTATAAGGGCAGCAAGATCGTCTGAGTATTTTTCAAAGTCGAATACGCCAAGCTCTTCGTCAGGATGATTCATGTACGACTTCAAACCTTGGTATCCACGGATCATTGCAAGTCAAAGTCGTTAGGAAGGCTTTATTCTAAATCTGGAGATGGAGAAGATATGCTAGAGATATTCTGTAGAGAATAATGCGTAATAAACTAAAATACAATGATTTGTATTCATAGCCAATTCCCCTAACAAAATTTCCATATATGACTCTAAACTATTTAGGAGTCTAATTAGGAATTTGACTTAGGCCCCAAGAAACTAACCCTAGGAAGGAAAGAAGATGGGGAGGAGTAAAACTCCTCCCCTAGCCGCCGTTTTGTAAGACTCCTCTCAAGGTGGCCCGACCCGGTCTTCTTTCCCCAAATCTAATTTGGGTTTCTTGATCTTCTCACTACACATTAAATTAATTTAAAATCCAATTTAAAATTAACTTCTCCATATTATTAATTAATATTGATCTAATAGATAATCAATTAATATCTCACTGGACTATTAACGATCGTATTGTGTGACCCATAGGGCCTCATTGCGAATAGCACCGAAGCTCCACCATCAGAGTTCTATAAGATTCCTAATCGGTCTTACAGACAATATATTCCAATGAGGACGTTTGCTGAAGGAATGCAAAGCCACCTGTCGACAAGGCATGTAGTGATAATGTCCTTTAATTTCACGAATAACTTTTATTGAGCCGCGATCATAGATTAAGTGTCTAACTCTATTAGTTGATTTAATGCACATGTTCAATACTATATTGAACATGCCATATGCACCGACCGATGATTAACAAATCACACTAACCATGAGAACTGAAATCCTCCCATAGTATATTAGCTATTCATGGGGAATGAATCATGTTCTTTGCGCAACTACCGAATGACATACATTTTCATAGCACACCCAACTATAGACGTTTCTACCATTGAATATGGTGCAAGCGTTTTCTATAATCTAAGTGTGACACTAGATGTACTCATTCGCAATGCCCTCAAGTCTAAGGACTTATTCACAACCTTACTACCACTACTTCCATAGACACTTTGGAATAGCTTCAAAACCTAAATGGTTTCGTGGTCGGGTATTGCCAATCACATCTAAGAGATCATGTGCCCATCATGGGTAATCTTATTACCTTGTAGTTGTGGGAACAACTACATCTTCTAAAGATATGATGCAAGCAACATTCTGGTCTTGGCATATCCAATACTCTCCGTGTAAGTAGTGGATCTTTAACCAGCGGCAGGTTTTAGAACCATAAGCGTTTGATCCAATGAGCTCCCACTAGCTTCATTGACTTCTTATGTTCATGGAGCAACATTAAATAATAACAGACAACCAGATTATATAAATAATGAATACGAAGCCATAAATAAAGATTGTATTATTGCTGAATAAAATAATACATGCTAAATGTGATCTCAAGCATATATAGTCCCTCATCTAGATTATCTCTAGGACATATATCTTTCATTCCCCATCTAAATAATGAAAATATAAAAAGTCTGGTGAAGTTCATAGGCTGGGCACTCAGGGCCATATGGCGGGCCACCTGTGGTTATAGGCGAGGCGCCTAAGGATTCCAGAGCCTGGGGCTCGTTTCTTCAATCTCAAACACAAATTCTTGGCCTTGAAACATGTCCCGGAACTCCTTGACACACCACAGGTGATCACATCGCACCAAAACATCAACTTTTGGCCATCTTTTCCATCATATTGACCGGGATTCACCTAAAACCTGAAAATAACAAAGAACAAAGAAAATGTTACACTATTCTAATAAAATGAACTAAAATGCATGCTAGAGGATAGCTAAATAGGTCAAAAAGAACATAATGAAGGTGTAAAAACATCGTCATCAGCGTCTGTGGCACCATTGCTTGACACCAGTTTTGTGTTTGTTCTTTTGGTATCAAGACCAGCATATCTTTCATTACGGATCTTGATTTTGTGTTTTTTTTTCTTTGTAAAGAGAAAGTATATGTGTTATAGGTTGAATGGGAGTTGTTGTAGTCGGTTAGATAGATTTCTCTATAATTGGGGGTTGCTCTCTCAAGTGGGTTTAAAAAAAGTGTGTCCGATCATGTGGCTATCAGTATTTTTTGGATCGTAGGGATCGATGGTTTTGAAAGCATATTGCATGAAGTTGTTAATTAGGCTGTTGTTGGTGGGGAAGGATCGAGTCGAGGTCTCAGATGACAACGTTTTACGCGTCGTCATTATGTATTTTTTCACCTTATTTGCTATCCTCGACTTAGAATTTTACTATCATTTTGTTAGAATATTATCACGTTTGTATTGTTTTTGTGTTTTACAGAGTTTAGGTGAATTCCTGTCAAATGCGGAGTAATTGGCGTAAAAGTGGATGATTTTGTGCAACATAATCACCCATGTATGTGTCATGAGTACTAGAGCATGATCACGATCCGAGTAGAACATGTAATATTCGAGATTGGCTTGTATGTGGCGAAAGCGGTAGATCATTCGGAGTTCGGATGAAGGTTTTGGAGCATTTGAAGTGAAATCCAGAGTTCAATTTTCATAGTCTCAGTGTTTTGAGAAACCGTCACTCATACTATATTGGACTGAGATGAGGTCAAAACATACGCATAGCCAACTCGAAGGGCTATCCAACAGTGGGTCTTACGTGCCAATCTGAGGCATGACGCTCCCAGAATTCTCGTTTGATGTTGGGCAAAATTCTCTGGAAGCTCAGGCGTGGCGCCCCAATCGCCAGGCGAGGTGCCTGAGTCTTCAGCGGCCAGAACAACGATTTTTTGGGATTATTTGTATATATTAGATTTTTTATCGCAAAAACATATCTTTCATCATTCTCTCAACCCCGGAAACCCTACAACATGCTCTTTGGTCCTTTTGACTGTATTCATCATTGGAGTTAGTTTTTGATCATAAGAGGCAAGATCGAGACGTAGTACGATATTGTGATTATAGCATAGTGTGTTTTCACAGATTCACCAGAGGCTGACAACCTCGGTGGTAACATTGTATCTAACTTTTCTCAGAGATTGTTCTTTGAAATTCAATAATGTTTTCATATTGTATGATGCTTGTTGATTCTTCATTAGTCATGAGTAGCTAAATCGCTTGTTGGTGGTAGAATGTAAATCTGAGCTAGGGTTCATAATTGTGTATGCTTCAATTGAAAGATATATGTGTCCAAGAGACAATCTTAGATAGAGACAATATATGCTTCACATCACATTTAGCATGTATTATTTATTCAGCAATAATACAATCTTTATTTAAGACTTCGTATTCATTATTTATATAATCTATTTGTCTGTTATTATTTAATGTATGAGTCCATGAACATAAGAAATCAATGAAGCTAGTGGGAGCTCATTGGATCAAACGCTTATGGTTCTAAAACCCGCGCTGGTCAAGGAACCCCTACTTACACGGAGAGTATTGGATATGCGAAGACCAGAATGTGTCCTGCATCATATCTTAAGAAGATGTAGTTGATCCCACAACTACGAGGTAATGGGATTACCCATGATGGGCACACGATCACTTGGAATAAGTGATTGGCAATACCCAAACCATGAAACCATTAAGGTTTTGAAGCTATTCCAAAGTGTCTATGGAAGTAGTGGTGGTAAGGTTGTGTATAAGTCCTTAGACTTGAGGGCACTGAGAATGAATACATCTAGTATCACACTTTTATTATAGACAACGCTGGCACCAACCAATGGTAGATACGTCTATAGTTGGGTGTTAATGACGATGTTTTTAGCACCGTCATTTAGTCTTTTTTCACCTTATTTTCTAGCCTCGAGGATGCATTTTAGTTAGAATAGTGTCACGTTTCCCTTGTTTTCTGTCATTTTCAGAGTTTAGGTGAATTTCGGTTGATGACCACATTTCGGCGTAAACGTGGACATTTTGGTGCAAAATGGCTGCCCACGGTTGCCCACGGGTGTGCCAACGAGTGTCGGGACGTTTGCTAGGCCAAGGAAGGAGTTTCGGGAGCTTGTGCATGACACTTAGCCAATTAAATACGGAGAAGCACATATTTGAAGGCCAGGCGTCACGCCTGGTCAGTTCCGGAATTTCAGTTCCTGACTTTTAAATTCAAACGGGAATTCATTGTAAAACTCATCTTTCAGATCTCAGAAACCCTAGAGCTTGGTTTGTGGGTCCTTTCATTTTGAATATTCGTTGTTGGTAGTTTTTGATCATCTAGAGACAAGATTTGCAGTAGAAGACATATTGCTATCTAGCAATAGTGAGTTTTCACGGATTCACCAGAGATTGACAACCTCGGTGGTAACCTTGTATCACTCATTTCTCATTTTTATCTTGAATATTCAGTATGTTTTCATTTAATATTATTTCTATTGTCTATGTTATGAATATGAGTAGCTAGTTTACTTGTTGGTGGTAGAATGTAAATCAGAGCTAAGGTTCATAATCATGCATGCTTGAATTACTGATTCAATTGCCTAAGTTATTTGTTCTACTGGTTTCTCAACAAGCTAAGCCAACTATTCTCGTAGAGTTAATCACTCGGACAACCAATGTTGTCGAAATCGTTCTACAAACCTTAGGTACTGCTGATCAT
>JAQRGC012124655.1:0-12634 GCA_028659135.1 Plantago lanceolata
AGCTCATATATCATCTAGGTTTAAGTTAACTAATGGTTCATCACCAAAATGGTGCAAAACAAAACCCTGCAAAGAGATGGCATATAGTAGCAAATTAAAATGGAGATAGTCTACTAAAAGAGCGATCTTTTCACTATTATGGAAAAGATATGTGACATTTATAAAAAATTAGATTCATTAAATACTTCAATTAGTAACTAAAATAAACTAATTGAAAGACCGGTCTTTCCTAAGAATTTATGATTAAAATCAATATCAATTCTTAAAGAATACCAATTTATATAAAGACCAACACAAAACAATTCATATTAAGACCCACTGATTTTATCGTCTAAGTGTGTTGTGAATTTGTGTCGGTCTTTTTTTGATCGTTTCAATAAATGGTCTTCCCGTAGACGAACTCTAAAATCAAATACTTCGCCTAAAGCAAATCTACCAAACACTACTAAGTACTACTTCCTCGAGAAAAGTAATTTTGAAAATCATACTTTCATAATATAAGTTTAAATATTATTTTTTCGATACAATTTATAATTAATTGGAAGTTAAATGGGTGAAAAGCCAATGGATTAAATGGGAGGGACGGAGTAAGTAATACATTGTATATACTGAAATTCCACCAAAAAGCACAATTAAGAATTCAAAGCTCTATGTCTCTAATCTGAAGAAATAATTTAACAGACTTTACTTGTAATCAAAAAATCTTCTCTCTAAAATTCGCTCTCTCTATGGCTGAGCCCAACTCCGTCAGTTTTGCCCCTCTTCTCCGGTGGCCTCACGCCACCAGAGCTTCATTTCCTCCTTTTCTCCTCATTCTCTCCCCTCTTTAGATAGCATGTCGTCTCTCTCCTCCTCTGTTGTGCAGACTCCGTCAATGGGACCCGCTATTTTCTCTGGTTTTCCACCACCGACAACAGATGGGTTGGCCACCACTACGAATCAAATTGGAGATACTGGTGCTAACACCCAAATTCATGGGATCTCAGGGCAACACTGCAATTTGCACAAGACTTCCAACGAGACGGGATCTAGGGTTCTTCCTGGTTCGTTGAATGGGAAAACATTACTGCACCGCCGTCTGGGTTATTAAACTCAGGCTCCTATGCGGCAGTTGTTCAGAAGGAGCCGGCTCTCTCGCCGGTGATTGCAGGTAAAGCTCCAACCTCTTTCCTGAATGTACAAAACAAAAGCCCAAATTTGATTGCTCCAAAAACTAGATTTGAATTTGCCGGAAAACCTGCAATTGCTTTCTCTGCAGATGAAATTGATAAATTATCTTCTCTCTTTGCGCTCACTTTAGTTGGTAAATTCTCTGCTAAGATTCCCCCCTCAATTGGAGATATAGTTGCTGATTTCAAAAAAATGTCTCTAAAAAAGGGTTTCAACATCAGCTATCTTGATAAACGGCACTTGATAATTAGGATAAATCTTGAGGAAGATTACACAAAAATATGGTTAAAATCCTCTCTGTTTGTTGCTGGTAGCGCGCTTAAACTTGCAAAATGGACACCAGCTTTCACTCCTGAAATTGACTCCCCTTTGGTGCCCTGCTGGGTTACCCTGAGAAAATTGCCAATAATGTTATTTCATTTTGATGCTCTATTTGAAATTGCTAAGTTAATTGGGATTCCGTTGAGAATGGATCAAGCCACAACTCAGAAAACTGTTTTCAACAAAGCTAGACTTTGCATTGAAATAGATGCTTCTACCCCTTCCCCAATGTCTATCTGGCTTAATCTAAATGGTAAAGGACATGAAATCACTGTTGAGTATGATGAAATTCCTGACTACTGTACTCACTGTCACAAATTAGGTCATCCAGAACGTTATTGTTATATCAAAACTCCTGGCCTTAAAAACTGGGGTGTAAATGGTAACAAGGATCCACATGATGTGGTGAGGAACCAAGAGTCTAACAATCCAATTGAGAATGATCATGATACAGGTTTTGGGAGTGCTCAGAGGAGACCAAAAAGAAAGAGAGCTACCAGAGATGTGTATGGGAGAACCTTGGCACAAAGGAGACAGCAGCCAATTGCTCAAAGGCAAGACTCTAATAGAGCTGCAACAGAATTTGTAAGCTCTGGAGGAGACAAAGGAGGTGAAGGCACTGAACCACTGAGGCAGACAAACAGCTTTGATGCACTGGCAGAGGAAGAAATGGAATATGAGCCCACAGGAGATCCACTTGGCTACAATGGAGATAGGCCAATTTCTCCAATTCCTAATGAACATAGCAGCAACTCATCCAACAGAAGAAGGAGATCCCCCAGTGTGGAGCAGGGAGTGGAACAACCTACAATGGACAAGCAGGACAAGTATGCTGGGATTCCAGAACAGGATGCAGATGATGAAAGAACTGATCATGTATCAATAGGGGAAGGCTCAGATAAGGACTTTGAAGAAATCAGGGAAGAAGTTCCTTTTCTACCTCCTTTTGTTACTTCTTCTAGGAACTCAGACACTACCTTACCAGAATATACAATTGTGTAGGCAAGAAGAAGGAGATCCATGGACGATTCTCAACATCAGGTCCAAATTGGACTGGACAATTTTTACTCAAGAAGTGAGTCCCAGGTAACTGATAATGTACCTCCTACTAGGAATGCTGTCAGTATCAGGGGCAATTCCACTAGATTCATTACAAGATGGGGAAATTTCAGACCAGTGAATAATTTTGCTTTGTCTGGTGTAGGGAGAGGGGGAAAATCTAATGCTGGGAACCCTACCATTCCAAATTTTCAATGATTTGCAAACTTTGGAATGTTAGGGGAATTGGGAATCTCCCAACTCAGCAAATGATTAATTTTGAAAAGAAAAAAGAGCATTTTGACATTCTTGGAATTTTGGAACCTTATGTGAACTTAGATACTGTGTACTATTGTAGAAAACTTGGTTTTGAAAAAGAGGTCAGTAACTGTAACAATAAAATTTGGCTTTTCTTAGCTCTTGGCTACAATGTGACTGTAATTAGTCATACTGAGCGAGTTTTGACTTGTGAAATCTCTGCCTCTGCTCTCCCTTGTCATGTTCTCATATCTGTTGTTTATGCCAAATGTCGAAGGAAAGAGAGATACTCCCTGTGGGATGAGCTCAGATCCCTGGCTAGCACCAGTCAGCCTTGGATGGTTGGTGGTGATTTTAACTGCATCATCAACTCTTTTGAAAGAGTTGGTGGCTCTACCACTGACATCAACAATATGGCTGACTTTGCCAACTGTATTGTTGATACAGGGCTCCTGGATGTTGGTTTCTCTGGGCCTGAGACCACTTGGGAAAGAACTGATGGATCTATTAAGCAGAGGCTGGATAGAATCCTTTTGAATCAGGTCTGGGTAAATATTTTTGAACATAATGTTGTTTCTCATGGTCTTCTAACAATCTCTAATCACAGACCTCTGTGCATCATCTCTGTCAAAGAGGAAAGAGCAACTAAAGGATCCTTTAGGTTCCTAAATTGTTGGACTACTCACAAAGACTTCCTCAAAGAGTTTCAAGCTAACTGGGAGATGCCTGCTAGATTAACTTACCTTAAGAAAATTGCAGAAAAATTGTTCAGATTAAAGCAATTTCTTATATGGTGGAACAAGAATACTTTTGGCAACAGTTTTCAAAACATAAAAAAGATTTACTCTCAACTGACCATAGCTGACACTATTTGTCATGCTAATCCCTCCCCACAGAACAGACAAACTCTTAAGAATTTGAAAGATTCTTTAGCAGATGCCTTGAAAGTGGAGGAGCTTTTTTGGAAACAAAAAGCCTCTCTGAATTGGAGAGCTCATGGAGAAAGGAACACGGCTCTTTTCCATGTTGCAGTAAATAGGAAAAAAGCTAAGCTCTCTGTTGTGCACATCACTCATAATGATGTGACACATACTTCTCATGAGGAAATCAAAAACTCTGCTATAGAGTATTTTTCCTATATTTTTGCTACTTCCTCTTCTGTGGAAAATGAAGTACCTGATGATCTCATCCCCTCCCTGGTCACTGATGAATAGAATGACTATCTTTGTGTTCTTCCCTCTGAGGAAGAGATAAAGAAGGTGGTCTTCTCTCTCAAACCGGACTCAGCTGCAGGTCCTGATGGATTTTCTGCGCATTTTTATCAATCTTGTTGGAGCTTCATTCACTCTGACATTGTTGAAGTAGTCCAGGATTTCTTTCATGGTGCTAAAATTCCTAGAAAATTTGCTCACACTCTCTTGGCCCTCATTCCAAAAAATGAAGCTCCAAAAAGTTGGATTGACTTTAGGCCCATTAGTTTGTGCAGCAACATGCAGAAAATCCTATCAAAACTGTTAAATGATAGGTTGGCCACTTTCCTTCCCAGTTTGATTTCTGAAAATCAATCTGGCTTCTTGAAAACAAGGGCAATCACTGATAATATTCTGCTCACTCAAGAGCTTGCTCTTAATATTGATAGGAAAGTCAGAGGGTCAAATGTGATCCTCAAGCTAGATCTCATGAAGGCTTATGACATAGTCAATTGGGACATGCTCTACTCTGTCCTACACTCTTTTGGCTTCTCCACTGTCTAGATCTCTTTTATAAAGAGATTGGTCTCCACTAGCAGCTTTAGTGTTCTTGTGAATGGTGAAACTTGTGGTTTTATAAAGGCTGGACAAGGGCTTAGGCAGGGGGGCCCTTTGTCCCCAACCCTCTTCATATTGATGAATGAAGTGTTGTCTAGAGGCCTCAACATGCTTTTTGAACAAAATCCCACAATGTACTACCATGTCCCAAAAGGGATTCCCTTGACACACCTGGCCAATGCAGATGATTGTATCATCTTTTGTAATGAGCAAAAGGAGAACTTGGCCAAACTCACCCAGATTCTCTCCACCTATGAGGGCTGCACTAATCAGAAGATTAATACCCTAAAAAGTGGCTTTATAGCTGAAAAAGAGTAAACTTTGATACTGTTTCTGACACTCTTGGCATACCTCTGATGCATTTTCCTTTTACTTATTTAGGGGCCCCTATCTCTAAAGGAAAGAAGAAACAAATTTCCTTTGAGCCCCTCCTCCACAAGATCAGAAAGAAACTTTCTGGGTGGAACATCAACTTCCTTTCTCAAGGAAGCAGACTGGCTCTGATAAAAAGTGTGTTATAGGCCATGCATATCTTCATAATACAAGTGTTGCTTCCACCTAAGTCAGTGCTAATGGAAATAGAAAGTATGTTAGCTAGATTCTTGTGGGGATCTACTGACTCTTCTAGAAAAATGCATTGGACTAAGTGGAAGTCAGTCTGCTACCCCCTCCATGAAGGAGGTCTTGGGTTGTTTAAGTTAGAAGATATGTGCACTGCTTTCTCTCAAAAACTTTGGTTCAAACTTAGAGAGATGAGCTCTCTGTGGGCCAAGTTTACTTTCTCAAAGTATTTGGCCAATTATCCCCCTCTTAACATTAGAGCTAAGCCTGCTGACTCTTTTATCTGGAAAAGGCTTTGTAATGTTCATCAACAAACTCTGGAGAATATGGTTTGGAAAGTTGGTAAAGGCATTGTATTTTTCTGGTGGGATGCTTGGCTCCTACCTTCAGGTCAACCTCTTCTCTCCCAAGGTTCTAACATTCAGAACCCTGCTTCCTTGATCTCTGATTGGTGGACTGCAACTAGGGAGTGGGATTGGGACAAGCTTAGAGAGGCTCTCCTTTTGCACTTAGCAGGAATGATCTTCATGCACCCCTCTGGCTTTGATTCTCAGGCTTCTCCCATGTGGAAACGTTCTCAAACTGGTGATTTCTCTACCTCCACTGTTAGAGACATTATTACGGAGAGAAGAGTGCCAAATAAGATTCACACTCAAATCTGGAGCAATCATATAACTCCCACCATTTCCATATTTTGTTGGAAAGCACTTCATCATTGGTTACCAGTTGACACAATAATGCAGAGAAGGGGTCTTACCACATTCTCTAGGTGTCAATGTTGCAGGGCTAAGGAGACCATTGATCATGTGCTGATCAACAATGCTGAAGTCCATAAAGTGTGGCAGTGGTTTTCTAAGCTCTTTAATGTGAAACTAATTGCTAACCAAAATCTTTTGAACAGGTTCCTGAGCTGGTATAACTCCAGTGATCATATCTCTGCAGGGTACATAAGAGCTCTTGTTCCAGCTATTGTGTCCTGGTTCTGCTGGAAAGCCAGAAATTTGTCCAAGTATGAGAACAAGCCCATTGTTGCAAATAGCATTATATTGGAAGTTCATGATTACTTACAAACTGGTAATGCTGCTAGGGCCATGTCTCAATCTCAATGGAGAGGGGATCTTAGACTTGCAGAGTTGTGGCAATTCTCTCTCATCCCAACTCCCACTAAGCCTTGGATGCTTGTGAGGTGGGCAAGGCTTGAGAAAGATTGGATTAAATTGAATTCTGATGCTAATTACTCTGCTACTTCTTCTTTAGCAGGAATTGCTAGTATTTCTAGAGACTCTGATGGGAGGTTTGTATTTGCTATGCATGAGTGTTTGTCTTTTCATAATGTGTTTCATGCTGATCTCTAAGCTCTAGTAGAAGGAATAAAATGTTGCATTGATAGAGGGCACAGTAACATAATTGCTGAGTTAGATAATGTTACTGTCATTAGTCTGCTGAAGTCCCATAATAAGCAGGTTCATTGGAAATGGCTGCATTTAGTTAAACAGTTTGAAATGTTGAACTGCCAGGCTAACATCTCACTGCAGCATGTGCACAAGGAAGGAAACTCTGTGGCCAACATCCTGGCAAAGGATGCCAGCAATGAGGTAAGCCCAGGTAAGTTCCCAGCACTAACTCAATGCTCTAGAGCCTTGAAAAATTCCCTATTCTCAGATAGTACTGGACAGCCATATCTAAGAATACCTAAATGATAAGAGCCCATTTCTGGAATAAAAGGGAAACAAGTAATCTCCTCTCTCCCCTGCATGCTTCTAGCCATCTGAAAAATCAAAAAATTGACCTACTGATCAGGGTCATCCTCACTCTTTTTGTCACTTTATGGATTAGTTATCTCTCTTTTCTTGCTGAACTGTGCACCCCTTTTCACAATTCTCTCATTGCTCTCTCTGATCAAATAAAAAGAACTTTGTGCCACACTGGCACCCCTGCACAAGACCTCTTGAAAGAAGGTGTCTTGCCTATTTCTATTGACTGGAC
Organism: Plantago lanceolata; assembly: GCA_028659135.1. Taxonomy (NCBI): domain Eukaryota; kingdom Viridiplantae; phylum Streptophyta; class Magnoliopsida; order Lamiales; family Plantaginaceae; genus Plantago; species Plantago lanceolata. Next base: position 7,143 of record JAQRGC012124655.1, read on the forward strand.
ATGGAGAATAAGGAAGGAAGTTGGTGTTGAAAAAAAGGTAGAAAAATGAAAAAAAGGAAAAAAGAAAAAAAAAAAGAGAAATGGAAAAAAAAAGGAAAAAAGTACCAAGGTAAACTTGGAAAAGTTCTTGAGCAAGTTGTTACAGCTGGTTCTGCCCATCTCAAGCAGTCTCTTGCTGCTCTAGCTTGTTGCACTCTTATAAATTACATCATTTTGGAGCAGGCCAGCACTGGCCCCATGAGCAGTTGTAGAGCTAGCTATAACTGTGAGCTTACACTCAGGCTGACAGTTCCAATCCTGGATTGTGGAACATTGAATAGATTTACCATTGTTTCATTACAAGTGGTTTTTCTGGTTTGGTTAAGGACTTTTGTTGCATACTTGAGTCAGCTGACAATGCATGGTACGGAGGGACCTTGTTTGTCAGTCCTCCCTTTCTATTGCATACATTCTGACTTGATCACAAATCACACTTGTGCACTCAAACTTTTGGAACATCTTGTACTCCTTCTCAAATACAGTTTTAGCAGTTTGTCAGATGTGTACATCACTACTTACAACCTTGAGGAGATCCCTTTATATTCATTTGCACCTTGGAGAGCCCTCCTCATCAAGAATTTCAGCACTCAATTGCACACACTGGCACCCAGCATAAGTGTCTGCATTGTTACCTTGGTTTTTGTTGAAATTGTTAGTAAGACATGCAAAACTCTTAACCTTTGCGTGAAGAATGATAGCAGGGTTGGACATTCTGAATGGATAAAGGACATCAACAACACTGGTACTATTACACTGTTGTTTGCTGCTCCTGGAGAAATTAGTCACAGAGTTGGCTCTGAACCTTGTGTTCATCCTTTTGTAAATTTGATTAAGTGTATAATCTGTACCTTTGGAAGTTTCAACCATGCTGATTTTGTAAATGAGTAGCTGCTATTTTTGTCAGGTTAGGGTAGATTTGAATAGCACTGTGGTAAGATTAGATTTTTTTGACTATACTGGCCCTGTTGTCACTCTGATTGTGAACATGAAAGGAAAAAACTCAGGACAACCTTGGTGGCATCATTTCTGTTGGAGCCAGACTGCTGCTAACACTTTTTGTAGGAGATATCCGGAAGATCTAGATGAGATTTACTTTGAGAGCAACTCCCAGAACTACACCGCAGACATCACTCTTGAAGATGATCTAAATCAACTGGAGAGACAAACATGGTTGATAATGCATTTTACCTACTGCAAGGTGCTTGACAGGATCAACAAGTTTGAGCAATCCTTTTGTGCTACTGATTGCTGGAATTCTCTGCAAAGTAAAAAACATGTTCCTCTTGTCGTGATTAAGGTAGTTCCATTTTGGTTTTATGTGTATTTTGCGCCGATGAAGGCAAATGTGTATTGGGGGTCTCATAAACCTCCATAAACCTCTTTGATTCTAATCCAGTATAGAGCATAGCTCTTCTAATTAAAAAAAAAAAAAGAATTCAAAGCTCTATTTGTTAGAGTCGATCGACTATATTAATCAGTTAATTCAAATTCTACTGCTCGTAATTATGATGGAATGGGTTTTTATTTAGTTATTATTATTTATTTTTTTGTTGATATCATGCATCATGCATGACATTCTTGTTTATCATTTTTATACTTAGATTCCTCAACTGTTTCATAACAAGCAGCTTAATGATTTACTCTTCTGGTCTCTCATCCATCTCAAGTTCTCAACATTGTATGCATCATCAATGTAAGCTTCAATTCTTTTATGTGATTCTTCTTTTTTTTTTTTCTCCAAGTAAATTGCTGTGATTCTGTCTGATTCAATCATTCAATCATCATAAGAGTCATACAAGAAGGAAATATGTTCATGCAACACACTAACATTAAAGGACTCAAGCACATTCTTTGCTAAAACATGCGTTAAACGGTTTCCATCTCTCCAAAAATTAAAAGAAACAGAACCAAAGCTACCTAAAAAACTTTTTATCTCATCTATCAGACAAGCAATGTTTGAGAACGAAGAACCAGTCACCTTTATCCAGTTAACTTGTCTATTTTGTAAACCACATTCCAGATTGAGCAAAACCAAACTAATACATCAACAATATGGACAACTGCGTACATGCATACAGTAGCAAGCTAAACCTCTTCCTCTCTTAATAATATTACCACATCAAAGTCAAGTGCAAAAAACATAGATGGAGGAACTAATGCACTAAAGAGGACAAGCTACATGTATTCAATAAAAGTACACTCTTTAACCTCAGTCCTACAGTAGTGCAAGGATAAAAGAATAAATTCTAGACAGAGTTTAAACAGAACTCACAAACCAAACAACTCTGCTTGTATGGGCAAAATTCATCATGTTGCTGGTACTTGGAGGAAGAGTTTTCTGGGCGTATGTGTTTTCACCACATTACAATTTGCAAGCTCATCATCTCCTACTCCTTTCTAGATTTTGGCATCATGACAAGTACATGATCAATGCTATTCTTAACCGTACACTCCCTCGACTCCATCGTCTTATTCATCTCAACCTCCTCAATTACATGAAGATGCACAACAATCTAATGGCGTCGTGCACAAACGATCTGAATTACCAGCAGAGTGTGTTGCCAAGGAATAAATCTATCAATATTACTACTACTATGGTTAGCTAGCACAACAGACTAAAGTAGTACGCAACTGACGAGAGATGAGATTAATCAATTCAAAATTACTATTATCGGTGATGCTTCCATAACTACGGCTCGTACCTCGATTAATCGGTTGCAACTCCGCATCGCTAGTGGCATGACCACAAAGATGCAACCAGGGACAAATGATTCTTCTAAACCCCTGCCTTCCCCGGCCCGTTCCGGAATGAATCGCACCGAAATACAGTTCCCCTCGAACCGATTGTCCAAATTTTGTCGAATCGGAGATATAAAGGATCGAGGAGAGAAGAGCAAAGTTGGGAGAGATAGAAGATTAAAATTTTGTACTGTTTGCTTTACGATAAGTACACTCCCAATCAAGTAATGAATAGCTAATTCTAACATTTTCTCTCTCTAGAAAATTTACTCTCTCAACTCTCTTCCTTGTCCCCTTTTCGAACCCTAGACCAGGCAGCTTCTTGCTGCCGGCCGGCTTCCGTCCCCTTCTTGTACTCTCCTCTAGGAATTCCTTGTTCCTGAGTCCGAATGGCTTCCTCTCCGGTGGGGGAGGATGCTCCGGCTGACATCTCTCTGCCAGCGCCGGTGTCCCCAACGTGTCCTTCTTACGCGTCCATGGCGGAGAAACCTTCTGCAGACTCAGTGCGGCCAATCCCTCTGCATCAATTTCCGTTTGGTGATCTTACGAAGAGGAAAGTGGTGGAACCAAAGGAAAAGCTCTCGTATAACGGTATGCCGGCAATCTCTTTCTCGGCTACTGAGGTAACAAAACTTTCTGAACCCTTCTCAAAGGCGCTGGTAGGTAAGTTTCCGGTGGGTATCCCCAAAATCTTTGATGTCACGTCTATGCTTAAGTCCTTGAACCTAAAATCAAGTTTTACTGTTAGTTTCTTAGATAAAAGGCATGTGGTCATTAAACTCTTTCGTGAAGAGGATTATGAGTTTTTGTGGCTATTGGAAAACCCAACTGTTAATGGTATGTCTGTGAGGTTCTTTAAGTGGTCACCCTTGTTTTCTCTGGAAGCTGAGTCCCCCATTGTGCCTATATGGGTATCTTCTGAAAAACTCCCTATTTTCTTGTTTGATAAAGAGGCTTTGTTTGAACTGGGTAATTTGCTAGGTAAACCAGTTAAGGTAGATGGTTACACTGCTAATAAGAGCAAGTTAACTCAGGCTAACTTGTGTATTGAAATGGATGTCTCAAAACCTTTGCCCAAACACATCTGGCTCAATATTATGGGGAAAGGAACTGTAATCAAACTGTCTTATGCTAAAATTCCTTACTATTGCACACACTGCCTGAAACTGGGACATGATATTGATCACTGCTTAGCCATTGACAAGTCTAATTCAACTGCTGGTTGTGTGCAGGACCCAGAGAATATTGAGGAGTTTGAGGTTACTGATTTATCCCTTCTTGGTAGGCCTCCTAGAGCAGAAATAAGGATTAGAGCTCCAGCCAGGGAAGGAGAAAGGGGTGGCTCCAATTTCCAATTCAGGGGAAGGGGAGGAGATATTAGAGGTGTCAGAGGGGGAAGAGGCTTTAGAGGAGGTAGAGGAGCCAATGGAACCTATGGTGGAAGGGGAGGCGGAGGGGGCTTTGTACCCCGTATGCCAACTCAACCCCATAAGAATCCATATGTCCCTCCCTTGTCTAACATCCCAGAATCCTCTGAAAATACCTCTCAGGTCCCCTCCACAACCCCTATGGGAAATTTGGCAGCAAACCAAAATCTTGATCCTGTTAGAGTAGCTGAAAGGACTGATATCAGCTCCCCTAACCCTTTTTCTGCTCTGGCAGATGAGGATGGTAGGGAGTCAGTGGTTTCAGAAGATGATGGGGATTTTATGAAGGACTCTGCTATTGAAAGCAATGCTTTCATTGATTCACATACCTCTGAAAATCACTCCACCACATCCTTTCAGCACAACTCTTTCAGGGAAATCCCTGAATTTGAGCCCTTACTCCTTGTTACTAACAGAAGGGCTTCTACAGAAGGTTTGATAAGTGTTCCCCTTTTTAATGATTTACCTGTTTCCCCCCCAGTGACTAGAATAGAGGAGGATAATGAAACTCTGAGGATGATCTCTTTGGATATCCAGAGAGCTCCTTCTTCTGTATCAGAAGACATTAGCCTAGATCTTGATTTGGTAGCTAGCAGCTCTGTTCCTGTCTCTACAAATAGTTATACTCCTGCCTCTTTTCCAACACCAAGAACCACCAGAAATTCTTCTAAAAACCCTGTTCAGACTTTGCTTAGTGGGAAAAAGACCGGTGGTAAGAATAAAAAGGGTCGGAATTCAGAAACTGTTTCCCAATGAAGTATCTTTTTTGGAATATTAAAGGTGTAGGAAATAAAACCTCTCAGCAACAACTTTGGTATCTTAAAAACCTGGAAAAACTTGAATTTTTTGTACTTATGGAGCCAATGGTGGCGTTAGATTCCTTTATGTTTTGTAAAAAGTTTCAAATGCACTCTGTAGTGGCAAATAGCTCCAACAAGATCTGGCTTTTCTCTTCTGAACAGTACTCTGTGGAAGTCCTTATTGATCATGAACAGTTTCTTCATTGCAAACTCACTTCCAATCTCCTTCCTCAGTCTTTTCTTCTCACAGCTGTGTATGCAAAATGCACTAGAAGTGAGAGGATAATACTCTGGCAGGGGATTAGAAGTCATTGCCCTTCCACTGACCCTTGGGTAATTGGAGGGGATTTTAATATTGTTGCCTCTGTTGATGAAAAAACAGGTGGTGCTCCTCCTGATTCTAATGCTATGAATGATTTTGTCTCCTGCATCTCTGATTGTGGCTTAATAGATGTTGGTTTTGAGGGTATCCCCTATACCTGGCAAG
>JAQRGC012125283.1:0-10178 GCA_028659135.1 Plantago lanceolata
TCCAGTTCTTGGTATCGAGTCTCTGCTCCCGACAGTGCCTTACTCACATAGTAGATAGGTAGCTGTTCGCCTCCCTGCATCCTTATCAAGACGGAGCTCACTGCCTCAGGTACTACTGCCAAGTACAAATACAAATTCTCTCCATCTCGAGGCTTTGACAATAGTGGCGGCAAAGTCAGATATTGTTTCAAGTCCTCTAAGGCTTTTTGACATTCCTTATCCCAGACAAACCCTGAGTTTTTCCTTTTGCTCTTGTCATTCTTTCTAAGTGCCTTGAAGAAAGGTAAATTCTTTTCTGCCGACCTTGATACAAACCTACTAAGCGCGATCGCTTTCCCAACTAGTTGTTGCACTTCATTAAGGTTCTTGGGGTGTGGCAGGTCGAGTACCGCTTTGATCTTCTCAGGATTTGCCTCGATGCCCCTTTCAGTGACCATGTAACCTAAAAACGTTCCCCCTTTTACACCGAAGGTGCATTTGGCCGGATTCAGCTTCATTTGATACTTCCTTAAGATGGAGAAGTACTTCGTTAAGTGAGCCACATGATCAGCTTCTTTTATGCTCTTAACGAGCATGTCGTCCACATAAACCTCCATTGTTTTGCCTAATTCTTCTCTAAACATCCTATTGACCAACCTCTGATACGTGGCTCCAGCATTCTTGAGTCCGAATGGCATCACCTTGAAACAATATACTCCTCCAGCTGCGAAGAATGTTGTTTTGATTTGATCCTCCGGAGCCATTCCTACTTGGTAAAATCCTTGAAACGCATCTGTAAAACTCATACATTCGACCTCAGCATTCGAATCCACCAACAAGTCAATCCTCGGCAATGGATATGGGTCTTTTGGGCAATGCTTGTTGAGGCGCGTGAAGTCGTTGCACATGCGCCACTTTCCATTTCCTTTGCTTACCAGTACAACATTGCAAATCCAATCCGAATATTGCACCTCCCTAATATGCCCCGCTTTAAGGAGTCTCTCGACCTCAGCTTTGATGATGGCTTCATCCGGGGGACTAAAATCTCTCTTCTTGCATTGGATCCTAGTGACAACGGGATCCACTTTCAATCTGTGTACCATCACTGATGGATCAATCCCCACTAGATCATCTGTACTCCATGCGAAGACATCTGCATTGGCTCTCAAGCATTTAATAAGAGCCTGCTCGACTTCTGGCTTAAGTTCTGTTCCAATTCGAGTAACCTTAGTCGGGTCCCCGACCACTAGCTCTATTTCTTTTAATGCTTCTAGAGCTTGAATCTTGTTCTCCTGTAAGTATCTCTTCTTTGGGGTCGGAGCATTCGGTACTGCGGGGATCACCCTATACTCTTCTGGCTCCTTTTTCTCGTCTGTGATGAGTATTTGTTTCTTCTTTTGAGACCTGTTTCTTGTTCTCGAAGGATTAATGCGCCTTCTCTTAGATCTATGACTTGATATCGAGAGTATTTCTGCTGCATGTCCTCCGCCCATGCTATTCTCCATTGCTAGAAGCGGAAGCGAGGTACGCTTCGCTGACAGGGTGTAACACGCCCATGCTTGGATTCTGTCGCCTATCGCCTGTCCCACTCCATTCTCTGTCGGGAATTTGATTCTATTATGCAGTGTAGATGAGACTGCTTTAAATTGTGCCAGCGCTGGCCTTCTGAAGACCGCGTTGTACTGAAAAGGAACATCCACGACCAAGAACGGGACTTGCATGGTCTTCGTGTTAGGCTTCTGTCCGAGAGTCACATTTAAGATCACTTTTCCCAAAGTAGGCATCTCAGAACCTCCAAAACCAATGAGATTGCTTATTACTGATTTCAATCCTCGAGTGTCGATCTTCATTCTTTCCAATGGATCCAGAAAAATAATATTTGCTGAACTCCCGGTATCGACTAACACCTTTTTGAACTCATAGTTGTTGATTACGAGGGAAATAACCAGAGGCACATTGGGGTCTTCGAGGTCTCCTCCACCTGAATTGTTCAGAGGAATCTCGCTATCATTGAAGGCAATCACATTATTCGTAGCTAGTCCAGGTGGCCCATAGGCTGCGTGGTTGTTTCTCAAATGTTGCGCTGTCCTTTCTCGTCCTGACCTCGAGTCTCCGCCGGCTGGTCCTCCGGCGATAACATTTATTACCCCTGCGAGCTGACCATTGTCTTGATTCCCTTGGTTCTCTTGCCCTTGTACGGGAGGCGGTCCCGGGGGCGCCTGATTGTTTGCATTATTCCAATTTTCTCTATTGTTATAACCACCTCAGTTATTGTTGTAACCTCCGCGGTTATTGTAGCCGCCACGTCCGTTGTTCCATCCACCACGGTTGTTGGTATAACCTCCTCGGCTTCCACTTGATCCTCCGCGATTATTATGCCATCCACCGCGACGAGAGTTGTTTCCTCCCCAGTTTCTATTCCTCAGCAATTCTTGGAGGTACCCATCTCCAATTAAGCGGTCCAATTCCTCCTTGAGATTCTCGCAGTCATCCATTTTGTGACCCCTTCGCCTGTGGAACTCACAATATTCATTCGAGTTCATGCTCTGCTTAGACTCCGAGTTCCTCTTAGGCCACTATACGTCCAACCCTTGCTCGAGGATCGCATGGAAAGCTTCTGTTCTCGACTTGACGAGATCTTCTGTTGTACCACCATGATTATCCCTAGGAAAAAATCCTCTCCTAGGTTCCCACTTTCTCTTATTGGACGAAGACTGGTCAGCCTTCTCCTTTTTGAATGCTCGAGGGGCAGAGTTCCGTCTGAACTCGTCCACAGTGATGAAATTCTGTATGATTTCGTCCAGCTCGCGCTCAGTTTTAATTTCAAGCATCTTGTCGATCAGCAAGTTTCCCAATCTTCTGTTATGCACATTGAGCGCCAGTGCTTTAATTCTTTCCGACAACTTGTGCGATTCGGTCTTCGAGACTTCCTTCTGGAATCTCTCCAAGAAATCTTCCAGATCCTCCTCCGGCTTCTGGACCACAGTCACTAAGTGCTCAGAGGGCCTCAACTTCTTTTTAAACCTTTCAAACCTTTCCACAAACTTTGATTTCAGCTGCATGTACGAAGTAATACTTCCGTTCTCGAGGCTATTCCACCAATCCATCGCATTATCGAAGAGTGTGGTTGGAAATGTGACGGCCATCATGTTGTCATCATAGCCACAACCCTCCATACGTCATTCGAACCTAGTAATATGCCCTACAGGACATGAAGTTCCGTGGTATTTTTCCAAATCTAGAATCACCTCATCTGGCTTCCTTCGAACTGCTCTTATCGCGTTCGATAGTGGTTTCGAGATTTTCACAATTCCCTTCTCTTTGTGAGTGCTTCCATGCGCTCGTGAAGCTCTCTCTGATGTTGTGCGAGCTCGTCGGAGGCCAAAACCAAAGGATTCGGGTTTTGTGCATTCGACCCAACTGCTAATGCTAGATTTGGCAACGGTCTCATTGGTGGCATGTTTCTGTATGCTTCCATCTGGTCCCTCTGTCCGTCCGGCTGTACCTGTGACAAATTCTGGTGTTGATTCTGTATCGCGATCTGTTGTGGACCATAATGTGGTCCTATTGATTGTGGTCCTTGCTGCGAGTTGACCAAGGGGTTCGCTGGTGCTCCCCGAGCAACTGCTGGAGTCGGGGTGCTTTCCGCGGAATGTTCTCGAAGATGTTGAGCGGTTCTCATGTTGATGATTGGTGGATCCATGACGGAGATTCTTCTGCTCGTCCCCTCGTCCTCAAGCTCATGCCTTCCTTGTGTGTTGAAGGTAACGTTGTTGGCTCTTCTGTCAATGATTTCTCGCAAATCCTGATTAACCCCGGCTTGGCCCAACCGTTCCTGTATAGGCCTGCTGTTTGCCCTTTTCGCGTCCACAGGAGGAACCCGTGGCCCGTTCAAGGGCGGCAACGGCCTCAGTGGATTTGGCGCTCCTTGTATCGCGTGCTCGGGTACATATGGGAATGGGTTCCTTCCAAAAGATCCGTCTTCTAAAGCTTGATAGATCCCATATATCCTTTGAAAGACTTCTGGTGTGACACCCCATGCGACCTGGGGATCAAAGGGAGTACCGTCTGGCAATGTGAAGTTGAATGCGGCCTGGATAGGCCGTCCACTCTGCGGGTTGATGAATGTCCTTGCTTGTGTTACCTGAGTCTGCTGGGGTGGCAACCCCTGTGTTTGAGTTCGCTCGTGCTGTTGCGGGCGCGCTGGAATATGATTGAGCAAATTATGTTGTGCTCTTCTCCTCTCTTCCTGTCTCTTAATCTCGATTGCTTCCTCTAGTGCACGTCGACGGCGTTCATCTTCCCTTCTTACGTCAATCTGCTCATTCGTCGACAAACTAGTTTCCAATCCATCTCTGAAGTCCTGGACCTCTGTATTCTCGTTATCCCTTGCCCCGGCTCACGAGTGATTGCGGTTCAGTTGTGGCCTTCCCGGCCTGCGTCTATCTTGGGGTCCCCGTTGATCAGTCTGCGGATGACTACGGGTCACCCTTCGAGGTTGAGACGACATCTCGACGAACCTGTGCAGGGCAGGAAAATGTGGTAAAGAAAGGGATTTTTGTTCAGTTTCCCACAGACGGCGCCAATTGGTAAGGGGCCAATCTCGGGGTCACTTTAGAGCGTGGGTCGACTTGATGTAGTTCGTGACTCTAGTTGATGGAAGATGAAACGTACCTGTGTAAGGAAAAATGATGGGGGGGGTGAATCTGTATGACCGGCTTGCTCGAAGGTCAAGCCGGACTTTGACTTTAACAGACTCGAGACCGTCAAGTACTCGAGGTTAACTGATAATGTATATAGAATAGTGAAAGATTGATTACCTGTAAGTGAAATATGAGCTCTCCTTTTATAATAAATGGTCCTCGTGTACGGATTTGATCTGGTAGCGCCACGTGTAAGTCGGCTACTGTTCAACGGCCCAGATCTTGGTCTGTTCAACCCTAATGGACCTTTAGTGGACTTGGCCCAATTCTGTTGTAACTGATCAAGGGCATTCTTGTCAATTAACCCCTCTTAGTATGGTTGAACTTGAGCTCGCAGGCCTGCTCGTCAAGTCATACTCATCTCGAGGGCGTTTGGCCCTAATTCGTACTAATCCTTACCACGTTCTGGGGGACATATTTTCACCCTATCATAGTGTAATTCGGTTTAAGTCTTTTCACGTCTTTATATGGTACGTCTAGCTACGTCCGAACAGGACCGTGGATATGATCGATAGGAAAGTACCTGAAAATTGAAACAATGAGAGGGTTAGGTGGGAGGTCCGGTCTGCCTTGGTCAGACCGGATGTTTCACTTAAGGTCCCTTAAGATTGAAGGTCCTAAAAGGATAAGAGTAGTAGTAAATAGTAGTGTAGTATTTTAGGCAATATTCAATGGTTACCTTAAATGCTTGGATTTGATGTCTTATATAGGTTGGTCATTGTACCTTCCATGAGTTATGAGATCGTGTCAAGTGTATGGCTCTCGTGAGACCACATATGTACAAAAGTACAAGCACATTGAGTGATGGACTTGGGCTTAAGTCCAATCTGACCTAACAAAGGAAATTGGGACTTTGCTCATAGTTCCATACGGTCGCTAGAATGTTCTGTGTGATGTAGGTCCGAAGGAACATAGTTACGTCCGACTACCAGAACATTACATAAGATTACTGTGGCATTTGGGATAGGATTCGTTCCTTAGGTACAAAGTCCGGTCCTTTGACCATATACGGGCGTGAGGCTTGATACTTGGTTTGATAATCCAGTTCTGCTAACAGAGAGCGGACGTCAAGGAGAACATATCAGAGCTTTATATGTGCGCCGGATCCATGTCCTAAAGTTAAAAATATATCAGACCTTTATATATATATTTGTGTAAAATCACTCGAGTCTAGTGCTCAAACTAAAGTTAACCTTCATAATACGTTGGTGCTATATATGAAGGAAATAAAAAGAGGAAGGTTAAAACTTAAAAGTATTAGAAATATTTTGTGAAATCAATATATTTTCTCCAATAATTTCTGAGAAATGTCGTATAGACGTATCTAGCAATATTGTATGTAGGATTAACGAACATTTGATGATTTTGACAATAAAAATTAAGAAACAGTTTGTGGGCGTAATCATGTCATGTGTGGACCACGTTGTTTCGTCATAGTCTAATTGTATGCATTTTAAAAGTATAAAAGTATCTTTCAAATTAAGTGAACTAGCTAGCCAATAACCCTCGATCACTAGTACTGTTCTTTATTTTTTAGTAATAATTAAATATGTTTTAATGTACTTTTCAACTTAAGCGAACTATTCTTGTAATTTTGTTGTTTTGCCACAAAAGTATTATTTAGGCAAATTTCGATTTGTGTATTTCAACTTTTAGCTCTAGAATGTGGTATGAAAAATGAACAAAAATAAATATTATGTATGAAAATGAAATTGCAATGAGCCATTAAAATTCTTCGCAATGCATCCACCAAGTTCGCATGTATTCTATTTGCCTCCATCAAGTTTCAAACTTTATGCAATTGACCCCTACAAACGACACTAATAGATCAAGAATTTCATTTGGCAAGCTACACAAAAATTGAAATGCCAGGGGAAAATTTGCGCACACACACACACATGAAAAACTTTAATGGCCGTGCAAGGAATGCTGTGTCAAGTAATTTTATAGGGCCAAATTCCAGTGCCATACTGAAAGTTGCAAGAGAGAGGTTTAAAGTCATCTACTGTTCCATCATTTTGGGCAAGGTCAGATTCTTTAGTATGGCATACGGAAACGTAGTTTACAATAACAACTTTCGGAAAGATCAGATTTTGGCGTTCCCATTATACCCTTATAGGGTCTGATGTTGGTGTAGGCTTGACAAGTTACAGTTACCAACTTGCTAAATTAATTGCCCATTTGCAACTAATTATTGCAAACTTTGATAAATCAATTGCAAGTTACAGTTACCAACTTGCTAAATTAATTGCCCATTTGCGACTAATTATTGCAAACTTTGCTAAATCAATTTCTAATGGTCTAAAATTAAAACTGCTAATGGGCTGGGAATAATTGCAAACTTTCTTACAAAATTGCTAATTGGCAGAATAAGGCTTAAAATATGGGTCCAAAACAGAGAAATTAATAAGAAAAAAGGAAAGAAAAAGTTAAATCTCAGATCTAAAATATCAAACTGTTGTTTATCAAAAATGAAAAGGGAAAGAAAAATCAAATCTCTCAGATCTGAAATAGTGTTGATCCGTTTTCAGCTTGATGCAATCAATGTCCCCGCGAGTGATGGAAGGGGAGGCAGTTGTACGGGCAGCCGCGAGTTAGAAGGTTGTCGCGGCTGCAGTTGCCCGCCCTCACCTTATGTCGCGGCTGCTGCCCCGCCGTTCCTTCGCGGTAGTGTCGTGGTGTTGGTGGCTTGGTGCACCGAGATGGAAGGGGTGTGGAGTGCAGTCGAGAAACAAAAAGCTGGAAGGAGTGGAGAGAGAATGAAAGATTGGAGAGAGAGAGAGTGTGGAGATTGGAAAATAATGGGAAATAACTCAAATAAGGATTGAAAAAGAAATGCAGTTTTTTTTTTTTTTTTGGGTCTATGAAGAAACAGTTTCGTTGAAGGGCATTATGGTAACTTTACATTCTGACATGTGTTCCTTTTCTATCAGTTGTACTGCAGAAATTAGTGTAAATAATGTTCAACCTTTATACCACAGCCTTGTTATAATACGTACTGGAAAACTCCGGACCCAATTTTATAGTGCTATATATGAAAACTTAAAAAGAAGGGGAAAACAAAACAAAAATAAAGTAAAATGTTCTAAATTTGGTACCTATGTTTAGACAAAACTGAAATTCTACAAGTGGAAAGACATGCAATGTCAAAGTATTTTTTAGTTAAAAATGGAATCATTATTTATTAATTTGCGGATTAGATAAATAAAAGCAATAAGTTCACTGAAATTTCCGAGTAAGTCTCATAAAAGACTGACTTTCCTAATACATTAGAAAAGTCAGATTTTTTAAAGCATCCGATTTATTTAAAAATCAATTCTAACAATAGAACTAGTTATAAAAACCTGATTTTCCTAATGTATTAGGAAAGTCAGTCTTTTATAATACTTTAGCGAAATTTCCTAACACCTTCACACATTTAATATTTCAAACTTTACGTACTATTAACTTCTGTTGAAACAAATTCCGCCACTTTATATTAATTAAACTTGATTAAATGTATATAGGTAGAGATCTAGTGTAGTATCATCATCATATAGTATTTGAATTGTTGTTACCAAGTTATAAAAAGAAAAAAGTCAGTGTGCTGTGCTAGAAAAAAGGAATTAAAGTTTGAAGATGATGAAAAGTGATCCAAAAAGCAGAGACTAAATATAGTAGTTACCAACTTTGCATGTGTAATGTGTTTCAATTAAGATGAATTAAACATTCAAAACAAAAGTCATTAGTTGTATTCAAGTAGATTAATTCAGAATTGTTAATTGCACAAATAAGGTATTGATATTTGGTACAATTATAGCTAACAGTTGTTACAAAAACTTGACAATTCTAGTACGACTTGCTCTTATCGGGGATGGTATTTGGAGTGGGTGGTGTTGAGGCCCTCAGTTTTTGCTTTCTTGGTGGTGATTTCGGTACAGTTGTGATGGTCCCCTTCCTATTAGATAGTTTTTCGGTTCAGATGGTTCACTTGATTTTTGTTGTATTATCGAGTACGTCTCGTACTCTAACTTTCTTTTTATTAATATAATTTTTGCCGTTTCAAAGAAAAAATTACAAACTTTTCTCTGGTGAAAAAAGCTCTCAAGTAAAACCACCGTTCATGCCCTTGTCGCGGGTAAACTCCTTCAGATTCTATCGAATTCATCACCTGCTAGGTGATGAATCTCAACTCTCTTAATCACAACCATCCCCGTCCAACTGATGAAGACCTAGACATGGAATTTTCAGGAACGCAATAGCAATTCGCAACCGCATTTACCTTAATTCGTACGCTAGTAAGGTCACACCAAATCGCTCAAACGACGTACGTATCAATCGTGAAGCCACCACACTTGAAAGAAGCCGATCAAAATCCTCCCACCATCTACTCGATTCCTTTCAAGCGGATTGAGATTGAAAAGTACTTACGTACAATGTTTGATGCATGAACAATGGAAAGACACGATCTTGATCAGGGTTTTTGGAAACCCATGGTTCTACCCTACTGTATGTAGCAGACTTGATAATATGTGGAATTTACAAGGAGACTTTGAACTCATGGATTTAATTTGGGGTCGGGATGTTACTGCCTCAAAGGGGTCAATAACTTCAAGAGGGAACTGATTCTTACTGAGGGACCATGGCAACATTTTGGAAGGTTGCTATCAATTTGCAGAAAGTGGAAGCCAATCTTTGATGTGGAGAATGATCCCATTGATTGTGCTATCACATGGGTTAGGGGTTCTAAACCTGCCAACTGAAATGTTTAGAGAGTCATTCATTCAAACAAATGCGGCTTGTATTGGTGATCCCATTAAAATTGATGGGAACACTATTACTGCAACCAGGGGAAGATTTTCTCGTTTTTGTGTACAAGTTCAGACAAATAAACCTTTAGAACTTGGTATATGCATTAGTGGGAAGATATATCAGGTTGTATATGAGAATCTACATACATTTTTGTCATAAATGTGGAAAAGTTGAACATATTATTGATAAATGTTTAGAAATGACCATGCAAGTCGTTCCAGTTCAGGGTACGCACAACTCAGAAGAGAATTCCCCAATGTCTGATTCCTCTTCCTCAACTGTAACTGAACCAATCCCTTCAAAGAATACAGAGGCTTATAGAAAAAGCAAACAAAAAGAGTAGGGGGCGGGAATGGATTCAAGTGATTCGAAAAAAGAAAACTAATTAAACCACAAGAAGTTGACCTGGAAGCAGTGTTTTAAAAGGCAGTCCCCGGGCTCGCCTCGGGGCACTTTGCACCTAAACTGCCTCGGGGCACTTGTATGAGGCGCAAATGTTGTGAGGCGTACGCCTCATTGGCTGGGGCGTACGCCTTTTACGCCCCGATGGATGAAGCATACACCTTTTACGCCCCAAGGAGTGAGGCATACGCCTTTGAAATTGTGCTACTTTTTCTCATGGAAATATAGTTTAAATCTTGAATTTGAATCGAATAATGTATTTTCTTCTCATTTAGTATAATTTTTTTTAAGTATAGAAAATTT
>JAQRGC012125447.1:0-13311 GCA_028659135.1 Plantago lanceolata
TATCAAAACAACAGTATAAAAACTAAAGTTAGAGCCCTTATAAAAAGCACCACCAAAACACTCACTTAAACCCCCTACTACTCTGCCTTCACTTGTTTTGGCCTAAAGTTCTCCATGGATGATCTTCAAAAGAGTCTTTTTCTCAATTGGACCTATTTCTACCAAGACAAGGTATACTATTAGCAACTTTACTTCACTATCTTACACTTACACTTCACTCGCAACTTACAGACTGTTTGGTACTCAACTTACGGTTCTTGATTTTCGCAATCAAGATTTGTTTTTCGCATTTCTTGATTTTTTTTGCATATGAGTTGAAGAAGTACTAATGTCATTTTGTGATTGAACAGAACATGGATGAGCTAAGACAGACACAAGCACAGACACAGACACTGATGCTCAGCATGGAGCTAGAGGACACAAGGCTAAAGGCACAGGAGGAGATCAAATTGAGAGACCAGCAAATCCATAAACTCAAAGAACTGCTCACCAATGTCATCAAAGAAAGAGATGAAGCCCAAATCAACTGCCAAAAGGCCTTTCTTGAAAAGCTGCTCCTCCAACAAGAACTCCAGAAATACCCTCCTCAACAGCAGCAGCAACACTCTGGCATCTCCAGCATTGAACTTGAAGATGATCATCAAAATCCCAAAATGGTAACACTAACACCAACACCAGTTCTTGACTCATCAAACAATGGCTTCACATCCTCAGACTGTGATGAAAGCATTGTCTCCTCACCCCACCAAACCAGCCTCAACCAGGACCTACCCATAGCCATCACAAAGCCATTACCTGAAAAGGGAAAGCTTCTTGAAGCAGTGATGAAAGCAGGTCCACTGTTACAAACTCTCCTCCTGGCTGGTCCACTGCCACAGTGGCGCCACCCTCCACCACCACTGGAAACCTACCAAATCCCCCCACCACCTGTAACCATCCACCCAGATGGAGGAAGCATGAAAATCAACAACATGTGTGGGGGGATGAAAAGAGCACTGCCAGAGGACTATAATGTGTGTCCTCCAACTCCAAGTGATCATCATCAGTACAAGTACCAGAGAATTGTTCTCCAATGAGGCAAAACTTTTGAGTAATTTAAATTTTACTACTACTACTACTAGCTAAGTAATTTCATAGTCATTGTCAGGTTAATTCTAGCAGCTACTACTACTAGTAGTAGTCTAGTACTACAAATTATTAGTCAAGGTTAGGAAGGTGGGAACTGAAGAGAGTGAGTGCAACTAATTTAGCAGCAAAGTAAGTAAGCATGTACAGTGAGGTTTGGTTCCAAGCTTGACCAAAATTGAGGCTTGTCTCTATGTAATTTTTTCTTGGCCAATGGCCAGCCATTTTGGTTTAAAGTATCCCTCTTTAGTTAGCCTTCTTTGTCATGCTCATACTTGAGTCTTTCTTTACTTTACATACAACAAAACAAGTCATTTTCTTCCTGCTATTATATTTGCCTTGTGAAACGGTTGCAATCTAGTCGTTATCTTCGTCTGAAAGTTCATTAAGTTTTATAATATAACTCAGTTCAAATCAGTTCAGTTTTATTCAGATGAATAGAATAGATGCGTAATTTTTAGACAAAAGTGCGGTGAATTGTTCAAATGAGAGGATGGGTATAGCCAACAACCAGAAGCTGAACATGGCCCTGCTTGTCTTTTTGAGTGAGTCTCCACAGATCTTCATGGGATCTATTTCTTGACTCCTCTGTCATTAATTATGTAGTAATCCATGTCTTTAAGCTACTGCTAGTATTCACTTGAAGAACAATTAATGCCTTAAGGAAGACATGTGAGTTGTGACATAGTAGAACAAATGTATTGTGCCAAGATTCTATCTTTAGACAACATATCCTTGAGAAAAGACATGACCATGGAGAAAATCTATCAGGCCACATAGAGAGAGACACTTGATTGATGAAATGAAATGAGATGAAATTATGACTAGAATAAGTTTACAATTATGATACTAGTACTAGTAGTACTACTACAACACCTTTGCTTTGATGATCATAGTGATGGACATAATTGCTTTGGAGTAACAATCAATTACTACTACTAGTCCATAATAATGATATCAACAACAAGAGTAAAAAAGGCAAGGCCATATGGTTAAAGCAATGGCATTATTGAAAGTTCAATAATAATGATACTGCTTATAATGTACTACCATTGTGATAATGGCAATTATGAATATTCCCCAAGGAGAGTCATTTCTTGCTTTCCCTCGTGTAAATCCTAAGCATCATAGCCCTCTATGATGAAAACCATACTTTCACAAAACATGATACAAATTACTCCAAAATGAAACTACCTACACAATATATAGGTCGCATTAGTTTCACTTTTTTTAGCGTTCGAGCAAGAAAATCATTTTGTTATTTCGGTCACAAAACTGCTTATTCTAATAGGTTCTTATAAACGTCCGTGTGATATGTCTTACAATTTCTGTATAACAAAATTTGAATGAAATGGCTGGTAAAATTCTAAGGGGGTCAGGGGGTGAGGATTTTTTATGATGGCGGTAAATTTGGAAAGAGACAAAGAGCAAAAGTAAAAACAGGAAATTCCCGAGTAACCCCACATGTGTGCAAAGAATTACACAAAGTACCCCAAATATCTGTAAGTTTGTTTATGAACCTAAGAGGATTCCAAAAATAGGAACCTGAAAAAGAAAAGAAACCTTAGGTGGTCAGTCAATAGGTTCATTTTTGGGTACAGGAACGAGGTTAAAGTCTAAGGGTAAATTACAAGCAGCAATCTTTCTACAATTAATAACTTCTTTATTCTGTACTGCTACAGTTTACTGGCACTGTACAAAAGATTTTGGGAAAGCAATTCAAACCTCGTCAAACTTATATTTGCTCTAGTTTCCATATACTTGACTGCAAATAGTCACTTCCAAAAGATTATTTGGATCAACTATTTCACCCCACGGGTAACTCGGCCATTCTACTCATGTGTGTGATATAATCAAGCTAAAATGTCAGGCTCTGTGGATAAAGATCATTGCCATGTCTTTATCTTACATACATCCGCCCGGGGTGGTGGCGGTGGTGAAGGTAACTTAAAGAGTACGAATTTGTTTTATTGATTTTTAAAGTTCCGTTAAAAAGTTCATAAAACAAAATGATCGCGTGTTAGAGGACAAATGAAATGGTTATTTTGCACTCTTAAATTAGTCAGTTTTATGTGCATTGTGATTTTTCTAGAAAGTACCCGTATTTCACATAAACGCTATATAGAATATACGATGTAATTTTAAAATCTCATCGGAAAGAAATGAAGCATTTTCATTCGTTAGTTCACGGAGATAACACTAGCATGAAATTCAAAACTTCTTTAAACACACTGTCCTACATAAAATTTTCATTTCAAAACAATTCAACATTTTGTAAAATGCCAAAACATATCACACAGCTGAGATTTTAATCCATCTGTGAGTTAGCCTATGATTTGGACTATTGCAACAGAAGAAGAAAAAATCATGTATCCAGAATCCAGAGCATGGCCATAGTTTTCTTATTTGTGGTTACAGCAAAAGAGCAGAAAAGTATAAAATGGAAAACGAGTGGAGAAATTGGAAAAAAGGAAGAGAAAAGGATTGGTGAAAATTTGGACCCAATAGAATCATCAAGGGTCCTATGACTATCCTATTCCAAAAAACATCTCAATATTCTTACCTGGTCCACACGCAAACGAACAACAATACAAAAACTAATAAAAGATCGAAGAAAGAAAATTGTAAAATCAACCCTTGAAATGAAATTCAATGCCAAACCATGTTCACTTCAGTTTTCCACTGTCCAGCTTCTATCAATCCTTTTCACCTCTCAACAACAATTTCTACATCCCATCCACGCATTCACTCCACATCTCAAATTTACCCGAAAACCGGAAACATGCACATACTAATGTAACATTAAGTCACTTTCTCCCCCATTTCTATCATTTCCAGGAAACAATATCATATCTTGGAGTCATTCATCATATACACATCTAAATGAGCTGGAAACCTTTATCACGGAATGGAGACGGGGATTTTGAGATTCGATTGTAAAATTGACACAGGAAGTAGAACAATCTGCGAAGAAAGCTAAGAGATGCTGCACTTTGTACAGTTGGCGTCTTGGTGGCCTCGTGTCACAGTCACAGTTTACCTTAGAAGCCATTTTTTTCCTGCCAGAAACAAGCACATAAAGTATATCATATGCAAAGCAGTCAATTTAGCCCCAGAGATAAGCTAGGTGTGTGAAAAACAAACAGGTTACAGAAATTATTACGTTGGATGCATTCTCAACTTTAGTCGTCATCATTGTCATCTGGCTTGTCTCGGTGATTAATCTTCTGGGCATTATACATATCCGCAACCTGAATTTGGCAATAAGATAGCTCAGAGAAAAATATCAACAAGACTATCATAAAAATATAACATACATGAACCAAAGAAGTGTGCCACTCTGATAGCAAGTAGTTACCATGTCTGATGAGGAGGCCTGCTCTGGATTCTTATCTTCTCTGACACGGATTAAACGTGGAAACCGCAGCGAAATTCCCTTATTGATAGGAAAAAGAAAAAGAAAGATGAAAACTGTGAAGATTTAAACAATACAGAATTTTTCTACACAATACATTTCACAGATGGAGCTAAACTCCTTGACTTGGTAAAAACCAGCATGGGGGTGGGTAAACATGGAATATGGGAATGAGTACCAAAACACCATGCAAATGATTTATAACAGACTCATGGATCTGTTAATCTGATATCATTTTTGCTACTAAGGTTTTCTGCAATAAATTTTGTGGATTTATCTTTAAATATGGTCATCAACCGAAGGCAAACTCTATTAATTTAAAAAAGGGAACTCTCTCTCTTACAGGGTGGAAGATGCGTAGTTCATTCAGTGTATAAATCATATTGTCATTTCAAAAACTTCTACACACCAAAACCTAAGCCTTTCACATTTTGTTGAACCTCCCAAGGTGATTTAAAATGATTGGCAACCGAAAATTCATTACCTATAAAAGTACATAAAGATTGGTAGAAATAACTACTCTACACCCTATTAGCAAGGCCTACTAACCGAAGCATATATGACCAACTCCACCCGGAAACCACATGTTTCAATGAAAATATTGAATGGTACCTTATCATTATCCACGGCACCAACTGCAGCACGATAAACTGGACTGATAGTAAGATCAGCAGCCTTGACCTCCCAGACCTGACAGAATATGGCCAACATATGTCATATTTCATGTAAGCTATATTTTTTTATAGCAGGCCAGATGCTTACTGATCCCTGAAAACCAGGAGCAAGAGGGTGGGGATGAATTGAACCAAGGAGTATCTGATGACATGCCTGTTGCTCCCATATTATGATAGTACATTCCCAGTTAAACTTTTTAAAACATTAACAATCATTTTAGTTAACACATTCAAGTAAAACTTCCTGGTCCCGTTCTTGAAGAACCCGTTTCATATTACAGGATAGTCCCAAATGAGGGACAAAGAAAAAGGACTGTATAGTGTAGTGCAAAAACAATAAATCAGACAACCATACAAATGAAAACCTATGATATAGAAGATGCAGAATGCTACCTGTGTTGGTTCAAACCATACATCTGGCTTGGTTGTATCCGAGTACCTGTAATAAGGCTGAAGATGCAAACATGTCATACATATGACACTTACAAAGATCCCATAAAGGCCAGTCCCATTACGAATGCAAATGGTCAAATTTGATCTAACCTTAGGCTTCTCAATAACATTAGAGCGCAGACTGACAGAACGTTCTTCAAGCACTGACTCGGAAAACCCAGTTCCTATCAAAATACATGATTTCCACAATGTTGAGAAAATTAAATATGTGCAACAGTATTTTCAAAATAAATAAATAAATACCCAAAGTCCCAATGTTCTGTTTGTCCAGCAGATATATGATATTAAATCGACGGTATAACTCAATCCAGTGAAAAAGGGATTACCTATTTTACAAATGCTTTGGTATTCGTCATTCTCAGCATCATAACAGGCAAGAAGAAAGGCACCAAAAACGCCTATATTAAAAACAATAATTGCTTACTTAGAACATCTGACAAAGAAACAGTGAAAACACTGGCACCATCACATCGAAAGAACCTACAGAAAGTTACAAAGGACAAGGGGCAAGAAAAGAAGGTAAAAATCCACAAACTACAAAGAGTAGAATTGTAGAAAAGAACTAACCAGTACGTTTCCCCCTGCCATGGAAAGCAGCAATGGGAACCAGATCTAGTGAATCCCCAATACTGCAGAAAATAAGACATTAAACTGTATTTGTCAGATAAGCTAAGCACCATCTATCAGCTCAAACTACTAATGGGAGTAAAGATTTACCTATCCATATAATCCTTCTTTAGTTTTAGCCAGTTGTGAGAACGTTTCGAAGGCTCATATGTGGCGTCTTTACTCAACGTCTTGATGATCAACCCCTCACAGCTGAAAGAATTGCAATGTGCAACAATGAAACAGGAAGAAACAAATTATATGTTGCTGGACAGCTTTGTAATATGTAAGCACACTGTTATATTCCACAAAAGTTTTATGCCTCCTGTAAGTCAAGTTTATGTCAGTAGAAAGAGTCCAACTATTTAATAATCTTAGAAGAATGAGGTGTCAGAGCCTTAGAAGGATTTAGTTTAATTATTCAGCATAGACATTTGTTATCATTCACTCAGAAAGAATTGGTTCTTCCCATATGGGTTGGTTCGTCTCCTTGGAGACTGGTTTATTTTATTTATTATACCAAAATCCTTGTTATCCTTGCATTCGAACTTACAGTTCTCTATGACACACACAAATAAACAATAGAAATTAAATTAAATTAATAAATAAAGGAAGAGCTACTAAGCCCCCTTCTAGGTCAGCATGTAGTAATAACATCTTATAACTAATAACATCTCAAGTGTAGATTCAATATGAAAAGTAATTTGTCAGTATCTAATAACTGATATATCTCTCCAAGTCTGAAATTTCCAAACCGTCATTCTAAATGCTATGTTTAGAAGACCTATTAAACTTGACAAATAGTTGCAATTCGAACATTCTAGAACAAAACCAAAGCAATGAATTCCCTGAAATCACTCGACGCCAAAAGCTGAAGTAACAAATTTACCTAGCATTAACAGAATCGTCAAGAAATTTTTGTATTTCCTCGAGATCATTTGATATTGTAGAAGTGGCGAAGTGGAAAAACCCTTGTTCTTCCAGGAAAGACTTGTAAAGGTGCTGCACATATAGAGTTGAAAGATCAATAAAATT
The DNA here is from genome assembly GCA_028659135.1 of Plantago lanceolata. Taxonomy (NCBI): domain Eukaryota; kingdom Viridiplantae; phylum Streptophyta; class Magnoliopsida; order Lamiales; family Plantaginaceae; genus Plantago; species Plantago lanceolata. The sequence continues at coordinate 7,309 of JAQRGC012125447.1, forward strand.
CTAAAAAATGCCAAGACAGGTCAAAACAGACACACATTTAGTGGTGGACGGAAGTTATGAAGTACTGCCTAGGTCAAAAGTAAAAAGCGATATGGATTTGACAAGTGCAAACATAGCTGCTGTATAATTTACTCATGATATACTTCATACAGATAAAAGAACATAGCATCGTCAGAAAATGGCAACGGCAGCAGGTTGAGTGTAATGTGGAACATGGACAAGTAGGTCTGATAGAACTTAGATGCCTAAATACATTATATGAGTAGTAGTAATAGCTCACATCAGTTCATGTTTAACTCAACCCCTTATAACTTGCAATTTTACATTTCTAGATTTTCTTCGGTCTGGCCTTGGGTAATTTAGGGCCAATTAGAAGGGTCAAGCGGCCTGGAGAGAATTCAGAAGTCATTTAACAGATGCAAATTCTTTTTACGCATAGACCCAATTTCAACAGCAATAACCAAGTACAACTCATCCAGTTGTACCCGGTCACAATTTATTTTGTTCTGGAGTAACAGATTGATGGAAGATGATGGGTTTTGACCTCTCTTTGTCACCCATAATTTAATAAAGGAAACTAATGTTGGATGGGAATTGAGAGAACTTGATAATTACAGTATGCTGATAGAACAAAAAGGAATGCTTGATCAAATTGATCTAGTTTGATCATAAGTGAGAACAAAAGGAATCTGAAAGCATGGTCAGTGACTCGGTGGTTGCTAGATTCTCATATTTTGATTAACAGTATTACCAAAGGACAATGAACAACTACACAGAAGCCTCAAACTGTAATAGTACAGAAACAAATTTAGAAAAGCAAGCTGAAGATTAGACCATGGCGTACATAAACAGAGTCTAAAGAGAACTAAGCAGAATTTTCTATTATACCTCTCTACGAACATTGAGTTGCTCCTGAAGGAGTTGCTGACCATTAAGATAGAGGATGTCAAAAGCATATATGCACACGTCCACTTTTATTTCAGCCATCACAACATTTTTCCTAGGACGCGTACTCAGGATCTGTATATACAAATAACATTTAGAAAAGGAAAAAAAATCAACTTTGCAGAACAAATCAAACATGCATATTATTAAAAGGACAACCAATCATGTTCTTGAAAAAAGAATTTTTCAACTCAATTTTAATGAAAAAATATAAACTTCAGAACGCTATACTTTAGGAACCTAAAAAGTCGCTGCTAGGGAAATCAGAGACGAGCATTTAAGGTCCCCTATGAAACACAAATACTCAATGAAGGACTAAAGATTCAATCCAATGGCTTTACAGCAACAAGATACAGTATGAAAAATCAACCAACAACTATACACAGAACTACATTGATTGGTGTTATGGGGTCAATTATAATAAACCAAAGAGAGCCTATTGTCATCATTATCGCTTATTGTCTTAATAACAGCTTAAATTTTCTACAGCAAAAAAGACAAGATTAGAAGTCACAAGATCATATAAACGATATAGAAACTTAGACCACCTAATTCGAGACCAGTACATTACTCTTTGGAACATTCCTCTATTAAACTTGAAAAATTAAACTATGTCAATAGAAATCTAGTAGTAGTTTATTTTCTAGTATAGTTCTATTTCCTTCTACTATTAAACTTATTATAGTCCTTTTACTACTTGATTTCCAATTCTGTAGAATAGGATGGTTTTGGACCTATAAAAAATCTTGCTAGTTTATTTAATTTCCATTCATTTGTGTATTCTTGAGTTTTATTTCCAAATACCTACTACCTTGTTTCTTAAGAAAAATAAATAAACAGTAAAAGTTTACAGACAGAATTTAAACTTTGCACCTGGAAAGGCTGGATTTTATGTTTCTCGCGATCATAAGCAACAATTTCGCAATCAAGGACAAATGATGTAACAGAAGGCTGTTTTAATCTGCACTCAGACAGTAAATATCAAACTATAAGCTTCAATATCATGGATTCCACTATAGTAGTGAAAATTATATAAACAAATTATAAGACTAGGAGACAATTTTTTTTTTTAAAATGGCAACAACTTTAGTACACTGATTATGTTATACAAGGAGTGTCAGTCAACTCAGACAGCTTTAAATTGAACACAAAGACTAGATTGCATTAGCATCTTTAGACAAACATTATAAAGTACCCCCATCCAGAAAGTAAGGGTGGAAAGGGAAGACAAACTTCAGCATTATTCATGAAAAAAGAATTTCTAGAAAAACTTCTGGTCTTTTGACAGCTCAATTCTTTAGAAAAACTTCCGGTCTTTTGACAGCTCAATTCTTTTGACAGCTCAATTCTGGTTTTAGAAACTGATCGGCCAGGTAGACCAGAGAGACCAAAATATAATAATCAGTTATCAAGACATAAACTGCCACCTTCAATCTTCTATCGGTCTACATCATCAAAATTTGGAGTACACTTAATTGATCTTTAAAAGAAACTTGAATTGTAATATGCATGAAATATCTTGGCTGGATATCTGGCCTATAGACTTGTTCAAATTGTTAAAGGGTACTCCCATGCTGAATATAGGTAACTGCATAATCTATCTGGAATTACATTGGGCAGTAAATGATCATTATGAATTCATTGCCCATTGCAAATGAGGAAATTGGTTTCATATATGACAAAAGTTCAAATCATTGAAGAAAATAGGCCATATACCAAAACTAAAACTCACCCACCCTTGTTCAAAACCAAAAATTACCTTGTAATAGCAGCAACAACATCAGGAAACTTTCCAGTATTCCTTTCAGCATTTCTACTGTATATCTCAACTTCACCATTCTCCAGATAGTGTATCTAAATGGGAAGTTCACAATAATGGCATAAGATATCAGCTCTAAGATCAACTAATTTGTGTCTTCAGCAAAACATCATTACCTGAGCACGTTCTCCATCGTACTTGTATTCACAAGTATATTCCATATCTTGAAACTTTTCAATAATTTCTGATACTCCTTTGGTTGGTTTCGCCAACATAGGTCCAACAGGAATCCCAGGTGAAAAGCTACATGTGTCTGGTAAATTCTTCACACCACCAGATAGAAGAGCAGGCACTATTTTATCGTACACGGGAATTACAGAATAGACTTGCTTTACAATTTTTGCACCCTGATGAAGAAAAAGAAGTCATGAGATGATTACCCCAAGAAATTATCTTTGATAATGACATTATATGGATATCGTATAGCATCTTATAAACTATTAGATGAAAGGAAATAAACCCAATGAAAAAGCAACTAACTTTTAGGCCGTTTGGATGTGAAGGTTTTGACAAGCTTAAGGTTAATATTATTAACAAATCAGAATTTAAAATAAGGCTGAAAAATAACTTCTGTCAGCCGTTAATTTATGAAACATATGAAGAATATCAATTAAAAACATTCCAGCATTGCATGCTTAAGCTACTCTGATCAGATGTGCCGAGTTTGGAGCCTCAAAGGACCCAGTATGCATGAGAAAGTGAACTAAATTCAGAAGTAGCATAGGCAAGCTCATTATGCACATGAAAACAGAGCATTCATAAGAATATATAGGAAAATACAATCTGAAAATAGAATAGCTTTATGAGTGAATGAAAACATTCATTAGTAAAAGAAGAAAACAGCAAAAAAGGTATGTGATTGTCTCCATAGTGATTTCGCCCCCATTTCCATTCTAAGGCTGCAGTTTATAGACATGAGCATATTCCAATTTCATTTTTTTGTTCATTGCCAGTTCTGTTGATTAATGAACACTTTCCAGGTTGCCAAAGGGAAAAACAAAAAGTTTAATGTAATAACAAGAAATAGCAAGTAGGATATAGAGTCACAAGAACTTACTTCTTCTAGAGAACTATCAACCTTCTTGGATGACGAATGCTCCTCGGAGTACACTGCAGCATGTCCCAGTGCTGCCAATAGAGTTTGTTCTGCCAGACCAATACGCAGTTTGGTCTGCACGCATTGCAAAAAAACAAGTTTACAACTATAGTCAATTACCATACAGAAAAGTCAATAGAACATGAAACAGACCTGGAGCAAGCGAATCAAATATAGTGGTTCGCAGTCTGTTGCAGCAACTAAGAGTCCCTTAATGTGATTCTTTTTTTTATCTTGACTATCCTTCCCAGATTCCTGCAAGAGTTCCAGTATGACCAGGAAGCACTTAGTAGCATACTCAAATATGGAAAATCATTATTTCCATTAAAAAAACGTAATGAGTTATTGCACAGACCCTCATAGACTACTAAAGATTAAACAGATGGCACCATGCCCCTGTAGTTCATCATCCGGCAGAGTTACTAATCAATCCTTACAAAATCAATGAACATTAGATTGATTATATGGTGCTGCTGACAGTTTAAACTCTCCTTCAACCTCAGATCATTGTTTAAATGACAGTGTTGGAAGACTGGCGTAAAAGGAATGCAAAAGATAACACGTAGTTTTCTGACCTCAGCAAACAATTCTATCCGAACTTAACATTGAAATTTATCCTAAATTCAAATGCAAAGAAAATAATGTGATACTTCCTGTGCAGTTTAGTTCTTCTTTGTTCTTTTGTTTTTCATTTCAACAATTTCTTGTCTTCTGGAACACATTCATATGCCTTCAAGTTGTAATCAGCTCAAAATACGTTTCATGGTTTTTCAGCTTAACGAAACAAGTGCCTAAAGCGAATGGATCCACCACCAATTTCAGGCTTCAACAGACAGCAATCCAAGAAATTATGCAAACTAATAGGATGGAACAAATGAAGGGTATAACCCAAAGTCATATCCACTGAAAGTTCAGTTTATTCCTGACTGCATTGCTATAGCAATTTCCAGCACAGAGCTTCATTGGAATCTAAGGACAAAATCTACACCATACACACAAGCTGAAGACTACAGAACCTTCTACCAATTATGATACAATAATAGACATGAGAAAGCAACGGAATACCTTAGCAATGAGCTTGAAAGTATCAAAAACTTTAGCAACAGTTAATGCTTCCGGTTTTCGCATTAGAGACTGGGATGAACGACAGGCTTTAGCTACAAGGCCTAAATCTCCAAGGTCCTACAATAGATAACACAGAAATGAAAATGAGTAGCGTGTACCAAATATGAGCAAACAAAGAAACAATTAAAGAGATTCAAGTCATAGCTCGATAACAGCAAACACAACGGAACTAACTCATCTAAGCTGCTCCACATAGACTAAAAGAGCTTCTATACCACTGAGTTCCTAAACTCAAGTAATCACCTTATATTTCTTCTTAATCTGCGCTTCCTGCGCCCCATAAGCCTCCGCAAGCGCCTTAATTATCGAAGCATCCCCTATCCCAAGCTCCAACCCCTCATGAGCAGAAGCTATCCTGTTTGCCAAAAGGTACACGACCGCCACCAAATCATCCGGAGTCGTCTCAATCACTGTCCTGAGCATATTACACACAATCTCCGTGATAGCAATCCTCCCGGACTCCGTCGAAACCGCATCAAACGCCTTCGCAACGAACAGAAATGGAACCTTCTGCCCTTTCCCCCAGTAGGCCGCCTTCTTCACATCAAAACTCACCGCCTTCTTTTTCAACTCCGCCAAGCTCTCGTCCGGAGTAATTGACACAGACACCTTGGCCTTCTTAATCTCTGCTGCACCCGAATTCGACTCTTCTTTCGGTACAACGGTAACATTAGCTCCATTTCCCGATGAATCGTCGCTCTTGAGGGCTAATTGGGGCTTCTCTTCGGGTGGGGCAGGTTCGGGGAGGGGGCTAGGGTTTGGGCTAGGGTTTAGGGTGGAAATTGGCGATGGGTCTTTGCGTTTCTTGGGAGAGGGCTTGGTGGGCTGCTGCTTTTTCTTGGAATTGGACATGAGGACATCGAAGGCTGAGCGAGAGCCGGAGCCGGACATGGTTGATAGGAGCTGGGGTTTTGGGGTGGTGGTGGTGGTGGAGGAGATGAGAGTGGATTTGGAAATGGTGAAAGGGAGAAGATTAGTTGATTTGGTTAGAGAGGAGAGAATGAGTGATGATGATGAC
>JAQRGC012126269.1:0-15146 GCA_028659135.1 Plantago lanceolata
TTATTTGACGCCCAAGGTCTATAGTACCACTATTTTGACCCTTTTAAAATATATCGAAACACTTTGCGCACTTTCGTCTACAATTCGTACCATCATTTACTTTATGACTCGTGCCGCTGTCTTCCAGCGTAAATTAAATTATTAAATTAAACTTAACATTCGATAATCACTAGATAATCCATTCTTAAACGAGTTCAAAAGTTTGGGGGTATTACATTGTACTGAGGAAATAAAGACAAATCCTACCGCAATTGTAGAAGAGACGTCCACCAGAAGCTATCTCCACTTTTCTTCGTCACTGTCCTAATATCTGTGTGATGTAGCTTATAAGAATAAAGACATCGATGCCAAAGGGATCCATTAGGAGATGAGGCGATATCAAAAATATAACAGGCCATGGCGGTTTTATTCCAAGAGAGTAACTCTTTGAAATTTAGGCCCCCATGCTCCTTATCCTGACAAATTGTCTTCCAAGCTACCAGACTCTTGCGGCTCATTTCATTTCCTGACCAAAGGAAGCTCCGAAAAATGCTTGTAATTTTCTTAATCATTCCAACATTTATAGGACTAATACGTGCCCAGAACATGTAGACGCTGTCAAGAACTGAATTGAGTAGCGTAAAGCGGCCAACATAGCTAATCTTCCGCATACTCCACCCTTGAATCTTACCAACAAGCATAGTAATGAGCACATCAAATTCACTGATCTTCAATCTTCGAGGGCTAAGAGGGATACCTAAATATCTAAAAGAGAAGGACCCTTCAGTGAAGCCAGTGATAGCAAGCAGGTCATCCTTCAATGAGTCAGAGATACCCACGAAATAGATAGAGCTTTTGGTTGGGTTTATTAGTAAAAAGTAAACCAGATATATGCGAAAATTTAGTAAGAGTCTCCATAATAATATGTAGGGTCGTTGGTTCAACTTTAGAAAAAATCATCAAATCATCAACAAAACCAGTATGAGTAATCCCAAGCTTCTTGCATTTGGGGTGGAATTTAAACTCAACAAGTGTCGAAACCTGGTTTAGCATGCGAGTCAAATAGTCCATACAAAGTACAAAAATATAAGGACTAAGAGGGTCTCCTTGTCTTAGTCCCCTGCGTCCTTGCAATTTAACCTCTAATCTGCCATTTATATTGACGGAAAAAGATGCAGAAGAGACACATACCATAACTCGATGTACAAACCAATCACTAAATCCATACGCTTGGAGTACCGAGAGCAAGAAACTCCATGTGATGGAGTCATAAGCTTTCTGTAAATCGATCTTTAAAAGGCACCGGGGGGATTCATTCCGTTGACCATAACCCTTGATAAGTTCTTGGGTAAGTAAGATATTATGATGTAATTGTCGCCATTCCACAAAAGCACTCTGATTGTCAAGAAAAAGATGAGGCATCATGTGTTGTAGCCTCTGAGTGAGGATCTTTGTGATAAGTTTATATAAGATGTTGCAGCAAGAAATAGATCGAAAATCCTTAATACTCATTGGGTTGTCAACCTTAGGTATAAGAGTAACATAAATATTGTTAATTTCCCTCAAAAGCTAACCATTCCGAAAGAAATCATCAATAGTATGCTAAATTAGATTCCATGTAGTACCCCATGTTGATTTAAAGAAGTATGCGTTGAAGCCATCCGGACCTGGAGCTTTCCTATCATCCATAGAGAATATCACCTGTTTGACTTCCTTCAATGTAACAACTTGGCTAAGAAGGGAGTTCATGGCATGAGTCCCTCGGTTGGGCTCGTAAAAAAGGGACGGATCGATGGGCAAGGATGGAACAGCTGTTCCACAAAGATGAGTATAGAAATCTAGAATATGGTTCCGGATAGCCTCCTTAGAAGAAAGCCGTGAGCCATCATCAGTAATCAAGAGACAAATATTATTAGTTTTCCTTCGTTTGTGCACTTGAGAGTGGAAGAAAGTAGAATTCTCATCGCCATCTTCAATCCACTTAAGCTTTGCCATTTGTTGGAGAAGAGATAATTGTTTCTCTCGTAACTGAATGTAGCACACAAGAGCATGCTTTGCTTGAAAAGCAATGGTCGAATCCCAAGGATGATCATGAGTTTCTTTCTGTAAACTATCTAGATTACTCTTTGCCTTGCAAACTTGGTCGTCGATAAGATGATAGCGCTCAGCATTAAACATTTTGAGGCGCCTCTTAATCTCCTTCAGGTGCATACACACTTTAAACATAGAACATCCTGGCACATATTGCTCCCAACAATTCTTAACCAATGGCAAAAAATCAACATCCATAGCCCAAAAATTTTTGAATTTTAAAGACGAACTAGAGCTAGAGAGAGGCTTGATGAGTTGCACAAAAATGGGAGAATGGTCTGAAGTACTCTTAGGCTGGAAATAAACCGTGGACTCCATAAAAGTCGACTCCCAATCATTATTAATCAGAGCCCCGTCAAGTTTACAGAAAGTATGCCCATTGTCCCATGTGAAGTGTTGACCAACAAATCTATGGTCCCATAGTCCTGTAGTCGTGCACATATCCAAAAGTTCTGTGATAGTAGAGATTGGAGAGCCTGAATCATGAATCTTTTCTGAGCTATCTAGCACAACATTAAAATCTCCAAGAACCATCCAAGGCGAGGAGATTTGATGACTCAAAGTAGCAAAATCATCCCAAAGGGAAGCCCTATGATTTGCAGTATTGTGTGCATAGATAAAGGTGCAAAGAAAAGAAAACATGCCATCCTTTGAACATACCTGACAGTGGATGAGTTGGTCTGTCTGCAAAAGAATATTGACATACACCAAAGTATCATCCCAGAAGATGAGAATACGACAGTTCTTGTCAAAGTGAATGTTACTAGCAAGAGGAATATTCCAGGTACTTTTCCAATATGTTAGGAAATCATCAAAGGCCTTACCAGGGCGCAAGCGAGTTTCTAAAACAGCCCCAAGCAGAATCCGTTGTTGCAAATACATTCTACGCAATTCATGCTTTTTCAAAGGGTGATTGATGCCCCTTATATTCCAAGCGCATACAGTTAATCAATCCATTCTTGGAGCGTGAGTTAGGTATTCCACCTTTATCGCTACGCAACGAATAGTTTGACTCAACCACCGGTGCAACATATGCCTTTTTTTTTTGTTTCTGAGCAGGACCCGGAAGACAGGTTCTCGGGTAGAACCTGTAGCCTGAACGGACTGGGTAGCAGTAACCGTATCAGTATCGGAGGGAGCTGTTATCAAGGGGGCCAACTCCAACCTGTCAGCAGCAGCAAAAACCGACGAACGGGCAACCAAAGCACTGGATGTGCAAGACTCCGACACAGTGGAGAGGGAGGGGACGGAAGGTTGTGGCATAGAGTCATCCAATGTCACAGAAAAACCAAGAAGAGGTAAAGAAATCTGATTTGAAAGCCCCGGGATCACTAAAAGCTGACTGCTCGGACAAACCAGTAAAGCCACCGGCATTTCAAAAAGATCTGAGGAACCAGTCGCAGTACATGGAACAGAAACAGCCGCATCAGAGGTTGAAACAGATAGCATAGCAGTAGAAGAAGTCTCCGACAGAGACAGGGTAGGAGCAGAGTGTACAGTCTCCGCAGGTTGTGAACCAGTCTGAGGCACTGGGATCTGAGTGACACCAACAGAAAGAGAGCTAGCAAGGGATTGGACCAAATGAGAAGGTGCCGAATAGCCCACAGAATGAGAAATATCAAGCTGAGAAGAGGATGACTGTGCAACATCGATTTCAGTTCTAGGCTGCCAAACTGATGTTTCTCGAACAGTGCAACGAGAACTAAGATGGTTGAAATTATGGCAACGAAGACAGTGAGCCGGTCGAGACTCATATTCGACCTTTTATTCCCTAGTTACATTGTCCGGTCCACGAAGCAAAATTACATCCTTCAACGGTGTACTGGCGTCAACTTCGATCAGAATGCGCGCATAGGAAACTCGAACCTTGTCTTTTGTCAATTTGTCTAGCATATAAGGCTTAGTTATGGGGTTCGACTTCAACTTATCCATAGCGTCCTTAATTATGCAATCCAGAATTATTGGAGTCAAATTTTCTTCTTCCCCAAGAAAGTCATGAAGCATATAAACATGATATGTAGGCAATTCTTATGGACAGGTGGGATAGAAGGAAGGAAATCACCGGTTGCATGGGACGATGTTTGTCGAAGTAGAGTTGAAGGTGGACTTGGTCTTATGCAGATTGAGGCCTGGAACAAAGTTTGCATCTTAAAAATGCTCTGGGCCATCACAGCAAAGAAGGATACGCTTTGGATCAAGTGGATGCATGTCTATTACATCAAGGCGCAGAATATTATGATTATGGCTGCTCCTTTGGACTCCTCATACTTATTATAGAAAATGCTGAAACTTCGTTGTATGGTTGATCAGGAGCCTACCTGGAGAGTTTTACTGGACAAAGGTGTTTTCTGCACCAAGGTTTGTTATCACCTTGTCAGGCCTCCAAAAGAAAAAGTACAGTGGAAGGAATTGGTGCTCAATAATTTTGCTACGCCAAAAGCAAGATTCATCTTATGGTTAGCCCTCCATGGAAAGCTTGCCACAAAGGATAGGCTTTCTGTTTTTACATCTGTCCCGGATCCCTTCTGTCGTTTTTGCAAATCTGAAATTGAAACCATTGATCATGTCACTGTGTAGTGCCGAGAGATTAAGAAGCTGTGGCATACTCTTTTTTCCTGGTTTGGTGGGCTCCCAGTCCGCTCCACTGATGTCTGTCAACCAGTTTAGAGCACGATTGCTTGGAGACACCCCACGAGCACGTCTGTCTAAAGCCCTCATCACAGAATTGGTTTATACCATCTGGATTGAGAGGAATAGAAGAATATTCCAAGGTGTTTCAATCGACCTCACTTGTATGCTTCGAGACTCTATATGCAGAATGATTGGTAGAGCAGAGAGCCATCCAAAGATTAAACCCCTCTGCGCTCTTTTTGTTGCTTATCCTGTAGTTGCTTGGGCTGTTTTTTGTGTCACACTGTTTATTTGTTTTGACTGCTTTGCCAGCCGTTGGGCTGAAGTTTTGTAATGAGTGTTGAACTCTAAAGTGTTATAATGGAATAACTCTTTGTTCCAAAAATTGAAGGTCAGTATCCGGTAATTTCACCGAAACCGGTAAATTCTTAAGCCTCGTCGCATCTAACTTTAATCCAGGATGCCATTGAGTTAAGAGGAGTGGATTGCTACCATTGATTGTCCAAGGACCACCATTAAGAATAGATAGCATGTCCTGTTCTGTAGCAAATATGAAAACACAAATTCCTTTATCTGTCATGCTGATTTTCAGCAATACTTTCCAATTCGATTTCACATAATTCAGCGGAGCATTTTACACATGTTTCAGTCCCACAATCGTGCCAACCAGTGAAAAATTCCAATAATCAAGGTCTTCCCGCATATCGTTATCATCAAACACAAGCACTTCAGAGTTAACAGGGGCCAAGTACGGTAAAGGATAGGAATTTGCTGGATTACGATTACCTGCTAACACCTCATTGAAGTTCCTGGGGGGAACTTGTTGTCTTCCAATATCACCATGTCGAAGCTGTTGATTTTGGCGAACTGCTCCATGCTGAGGTCAACCAGGTCCACTTCGATCAACAAACCGACAATGCGGGTGTTGAGGAGCAAGATTAGGCAACTGTAAGATTGGGGCTCTGGTGTTTACAATCGGCACTGGTTGAGAAGTCCTGGTAGTATCAAGAGCAGAAGGAGAAGAATGGCGAGTGGGTAAGTCATCGAGAAGATCATCCTCGTCGAAGTCATAGCCGGACTGGGCGGTGTTTGGGATTCCCCGATAGCGATTTCCATCGCTGGATCAGTACCACGCGACGCGAATCATTTCTAGTTCCCATCCTTGACATCCTCAAGAGGAGAATCAGCGGAAAGCAAAGTCATAGAGAGATCACGAGCAGAAAATTAAGTTTAGAGTAAGGGGGAAAAATCGTCATCCCTAATTTAAGAGTACTATTGATTTAATAAAATCAATTCAATTATTATTGATTTATGAGCCCATTATTCAATTCATTATTAGTATTCATTTTACAATTAAATAATAATTAACGTTTTTTACGTTATCAATCCACTATCAATTTATATTCATTTTTTAATGCTTCTACATTTTTAAATAAGGGCCAATTTCATTTACACCCCCTACTGTTTCAATCAATTACACTTTTATCCAACTGTTTAAAACAATTACATCCAGTTCCACAAAATATTAGATTTTGACTTTAGCCAAACATATTAATTGTAAGTTAAGTCCTTCAATTTTAATAACTTTAGTTTTGAACACCCATGAAATTTAAAAAAACTTCAATTAACTCCTTACAACTAAATAAACATTGAAATTCATTCAATCTTAACCATAATCGAACTTAATCTTTCTCAATTATATCCTAAAGATGAAAACAAATAAATGCCCCATAAAAAAGAGCACAATGTATCCAATAATTGATCAAATTTGGAGCACAAAAATTATCATTAAATCGTAGCAATTTGGAGCAATAAGGCCTTGTTTGGAAGTAAAATGAAAAATGAGTTGGTCAATATTTTTGGAGTAAAATGGAATTGGATATAATTGTTCGAAACAGTTGGATAAATTTGTTCTTTGATTATCTAATAGGGGGATGTATATGTAATAAATCCTTTAAATAATAACCAACTCTTCACTATACCGTATTTTGTTGATAAAAAATAAAATTAAAAGTTTAGATTAAAACAAAGAAAGTACGACTTTTAATGCACAGTCAAATGTGATGCAGTAAAGAAATAAATCGTTAAAAACCCACCATATCTTCAAATCTTCAAAACTCTTCAACAATTTTTTTTTTCTTTTTGTTCCTTTATTAGGAAAACCAATACAACAAGTTGCTGCTCTGCTTGCCTCCTTTTATACACACGTATTTTCGTGCGCATACTAGTCCGTATTTTATACAGTACAAAAACCTTTCACCTGGCCTCAATCGCCCCACGTTAAGCCCACGTAGCTGAAACCAACAAAAAGACAGAGCCCGAAAACCCGACCCACTCCCCTCCAACTTGATACTCCACGTGGCAGAACACAACAAGTCAGCCCACGTGACGTGCTGACATGGGCTAGTGTCCTGCCATTTATGTCTCCAGGGCTATACACGTGTCACGTCCTGGTCTGCCCAGTCGGCCCCACCGAAGCAGGCTAACTATGTAAGCTCCTGCGTTGCTGCCTTGTAGCACACTATAGATGAATCACTCCAACTATTCCTTTTACCCTTTTCCAATTTCTTCTCCTTCACAAATCTCAAACCCTCACCAGTTAATAAGTTTTTCCTTTTCCGTTCCCTTCCAATTTTCCTTTACAAATGGAGGCGCGTGGGGAGGACGATTTCGACATGGTCACTTCTGAGCTCGAGGCCGCGGAGGCGCTCGCTGGCTTGGGCCGCCCCGGAGGCCCTCTCAAGGCGGCGATTACGACGGAGACTTCACTTCAGGTTGACACACACCTCTGATTGCCTTTTACTGCAACATTTTACTTGATTAGTTAATTTACGCGCTCAATTATGAACTGTACTTGAGAATCTGTTGTGAAATGCTTTTGAGTAGTTGTTAATTTTGGTTTAGATTGGATTAGGTTAATTAGTGAATGAATTATAGATGATGCGTCGGTTCGTGGAGAGTGATTGGAGGAGAAAGGAATCTTAGTAGCCTTACTAAAGCGGATAAGATTCTGTAAAAGCGAATACGCCATGCTTGTTTGATATCAGGAATCTCTTTCTTGTGTCTTGTTGTTTTTGATTTCTTGGTGGTGGTGGAATTTTGGGGTGTCGTTCTCGTCACAACTCGTGGTTCTCTGTGCTTTCTTTATGAAATTCTCTGCTATCCGTGAATTTTGTTCCTCAACTTGTATGCTGCTGTGATCTTGTTTGACTAGAGTGCCTTATTTAAGCCGCGAACGTTTGTAGTTTCAATGCCTTGAACTTGTGTACGAAGATTATAGTAAATATTATTTTCTTTTAAAGTGACATTTGAACTGGAAGGAGTGCTGATCGACTAACTTAACTAGTATGGAAGGTGTAGTATTAGATGTAATCTGGTGCACGCTGTGGACGGTTTAGGTAGGTGTATTTTGGGATGATTTGGCATGAACATGTGTCATGGATTCTCTGAGCAATGAATGGAGTGTTAGCTTTCTTTCTTTAGTACACAATCTTGTTCTAGACGGATTAATACTAGCTCTATGTGTTTTTGGTTTAAATAAAGATGATTGTGTGCGCAGGTATGTTGTAAGTGCTTTGAGATCTTGTCATATCTATGTTTGCCATAATGGTAATGTTCTTTTTCCGTTTCTTTTCATTTCTTGTTCATTGGTGTTGGAAGGTTATCTTCTTAGTTGATCATCTTCACAACCCTTGCATTGTTTGGTGATTTTTGTCATTTAAAAAGTTTTGGGTTAGTACTCGGTCCATTCTGCTGTTTCTGGAAAATGATAAACTCTTTTTTTAAAATGTCAAGGATGCAACTTTTGTCACCATGTTACATCGTATTTCTTGCAGGAGTTGAGCAATGTTTTTCTTTATATCAGGATCCAGCAATAGCTGTCCGTGAATCTAGTAGATATGCCTCTAATACAGCTACCTGTGAGGAGGCTGCTCAAACTGCAGGCTATCGGTCGAACCATGTGGGCAAGTCAAAACAAAGTTTAAATGAGGTAAATAGCTGATTATTTTGGATCTCCTTTTGATGCATCAGAGGAGCAATTGGTTATTTTTTCTGAATGAATTGATATGGCAGGCCGAGAGAGAAGCGCGAAAGCTTCGTCGGATCCTTGCAAATAGAGAATCTGCGCGGCAGACAATTCGCCGGAGACAGGTAAGATCACGTACTTTTTTGATTAATTTGATCATTTACTCTTTCGCTTTATATAAATTTAGCCTTTTGCTCTGATATACCAAATACCGTTCTCACATACGTACCAAGGACATGATTATGCAAGTGCACGTCTGTCTATACTTTGAGCTTTATTCTGCTACATACTCTTTTGCATCTTATGGGTCGAAAACTTTAGCTTGGCTGTAGATTATTGTGTAACTTTTTGTTCCTTCCAACAGTTGGTTGCTTCAAAAGTGTTAAAAGCGCCATTAAACAGTCTGGTAACGAATTCCTTTTCAAAAAGGATAGGCGATAGTAATTGATGCAACTATATTTTATCCCACTGGCGATCCTGCATCCAAATGGAAGCAGGCATTAAAATAGCGGATTCACCATTGTCACACTAGAATAGAATGAATCAAATTTATTCCTTACAGAAGGTTGAACATTTCCTTGATTGTCAGGCAGAAATTGAATTTCCTTGATTACTTTAGAAAAGCCACGATGTAGGTTGAGCTTTGATCATCTGGCATCTAGCTTATATGCTCTTCTTACTATCAATTTATGCATGTCCTGGGTAGCATGCCACTGTATCGACATGTGTCTACATTGCCATGACAACATGAGGCGTGGGTTGTGTTGTCGGTTTGAAAAGGGAAAGAGAGAGGAAGAATAGTATTTTTTTTGGTGTTGGGGGGNGGTTGGAGTGAGGGGAGTGTTCAGGAATACAGAAGTTCTGCTGCACATGTATTATCTTGCAAATACCTGATCTCTGTTTCGTTTGTATGTTCTGCAGGCTCTCTACCTGGATTTAACTAAAAAAGCAGCTGATCTGTTGGAGGAAAATGAGAATTTAAAGAAGGTAAAGAGCATTCTATCCTTACACATGTATGTAGATGTCTTTTTTGTTCTTAGTAATAAATATACAAAAAAGTGGTGAAGTATTTATGCATGTTTCTCTGCTTTATAGCTTCTTGATTGTGCTTTTTCTTTTCTTCTCTTGCCCCCAACCTTACACTTCTAAAGGAAAAGGAGCTTGCAGTGGTGAAATTCAATTCTTTGAAAGACAGGAATGATCTTCTCAAGACACATGTAAGGGCCTTATTATTAGGTTATGAATTTTGTCCTTCAAAAAGAAACGGGGAGAGTAAAATACAACATAATAAAAAATTTGCGGTAACTGTTTGTTTACGTTTGCAGATGATGAAGCTGAAGAAGACTGAACGAAGAGATAGGCAAGTAGCTACAAAATCATCTGACTCGGAGATATCTACCACTTGTCCCACAAACTCTCCGATATTTTTGTGCAACCAGCCTTCCGTAGTTCCTTGCTTCTGGCCTTCAATTCTTCCATCATCAGATGTTATGCAGTTCCATTGTCCCTCTCATACTGATGTTATGGGCTCGTCACAGTTTCTGGTACCACATATAGGTGCACAAGGACAGGATAACTCCATGGGACCCATCTTTGTATTGCCAGTACCTTGGATGCTCCCATACCTCTCTCCGGCCGGAATGTATCCAACTAACGACAGACAACATGAGCCTTCAACAACATATCAATGCAGTAATACATGTTCGTCTTCAGACACTCTACACCGTGAGGAGAATAATCATTTTTCATTAAACCAAAGAACCATGTCTGTAGGGGAAGTCCATGGTGCAAAATTTACTTTTCCACCAGATAGCATTGATCAGTGCCCAGGGGATGTCAGTCCTCCAGAGATCCTGAGACATGCATTTTCACAAATAAGTGGTACCCAGACGAGCACCGTGTCTACTACTGAGCATATGGCATGGAACTTGTCAAATAAAAACCGGGAACTACATGTTTCTCCCAAGAGACTGGAGGATGTTTTCTCAGCAACCGAGGCACGGAGGAGGAGAAAGGAATTGATGAGACTCAAGAATAGTAACTGCTATTACATACGCCAACACTGAAATTTTAATTCCATTCGTTGGTAAGGTATTTTATATTATATGCTTTTTACCTTCGGACTGAATCTGAATAGAACCGTTGAGTCTAGATTTTGGAGGTCATCCTGGACTGATTGGGATCAGATATGTTCAGGAGACAGCAGACTGTTGCTTCCCCCAGTATTTTTTAAACACATTTTGCTATGTAAATTCACATGGTTCATGGTTGTTTAGACAACACCTGTAATATATGCTGTGGTTGGTGTTCTGCACTGGAATCTATTTGGTTGGTTGCTTCTACCTTCTCATCTGCCGGCTTTACAGATTTGTAAGTACTTAATAGAGACACTTGGTACCATCTACTGTGACTGAGGCAGTGTTAACACATCAAGTGTCGAGCTGTTTACTGCTGTAACGATTCTGCAGGAACACGTTCTGCGTTGCTGTATAATCGTGGGAGAGTGAAAAGAGTGCTCCTCTGTGTTAGTATTCCGCAATTTTCTTCATTTCTACATTTGTCATTGTTTCATGGTAGCAAGCTCTTTCTTGTTCCATATATTTTCTTCGTAGGTAGTACTCTATGTAGCTATTGGATATGAATGATGGATCTTGGGCCTCTCTGTTTGGTCAGGCTAAGATTTTAACTTGGTGCTTTTCGCATGTATATATGCTTGTCCTAATGCACCCCTTCGTGGGTATGTGGTATTAATTCCTAATTTATCATATCGTTTGTACGTTTCTGTTCCTTCTTTCTGGGTTTATAATCATACATAGCAAAATCTGTTTCTGTTCCTGCTTTCTGGGTTTATGATCATATAGACCAAGCAAAATCTGTCCGTCATAGATTAGAATAATGTTGTGTCGCCGATGTCCCTTAAAGTTGACGTCAATTACCTTCAGCATATGCACATCCGGACAATTTTCCGGCAAGTCTTCCAGCAGACATTCAGGCATGTTTGATTTGGTTTCTCATGAATTTTGTGCTCAACTAGCTTGGTCTTTAAGGCTTTTATTATGAATGTGTTGTGTTGATGTTGTCACTTTGACGCTGTAGAAGACATTATTGACCCAGCCTCGGGGGCAAGTTGGTTTGTAAATAAGTGTAACTTGTACGGTAGGATGCTTTTGCCGGGTGATTGGAAGGAACATAACATAGTATCTGCTATGTTGTTTAAGCACCTGATTCCCGGTATATATGTTTCATGGAAGATCTACGTTGAGTTGAAGTGTCCATATAAAATTATGGCTGGTATTTGAGATGTAAAGAAATTTGTATGGAGTGCAGATTCCCACATGAATATCTTCTTATGATTCTCCTACTTGGTTCAGTTATGCTCGCTTGGTATACCTCTACTTCAGTCTACCAGGCGATCACAATCGCCGAGGGCTTTCTTGTTTATGTTCTGCCGCTGAGGTGCTATGTTGAAGTCAAATTCTTCTCTTTTGCTCTCGAGCGACCTTAGCAGTTAACGGTTCCGTGAAGTTCACTCTGATCATTTGCACACGCCTTCTAGTTCTGCCATTTTCATAGGATCCAACCGCCCTAAGTTTCATCGGAGATGCAAAAGCCGAAAGGTCGAGTGAATAGTCGATACTCGATACTATAATGTACCGTATGTAGCGCCAAGAGAGGAAAAGGAAAACTGGACTCCTAGGCTACATGTAAGAGCGGGTGCTGCAGGTCCATGTCTGATGTCTCATTCGTAAAGCTTTTTAAAAGTTTAGCTAGCCAGATTTAATCTAATTATAAGTTCTGTAATATGATTTTAGTAATCATTAAACAAGTAGTCGATCGAAATAATATGTCTTTTTTTTCTCCCTTTAATATAGAAACGGGTGCAAAATGCAAATGCTGCAAGATGGCCCGTCATACGTTAAACGGGAATAAATATACAATCACATAAGTTACAAAATGCAGTGCAAAAAACAAATATGCATGAGAGACAAGTTTTTGTCGACTCTCGATTTCAATATTGAGGAAGAAATATCTTGAATACAAAGAGCGGCTATTTTCTACAATTTGTTGCCACCGTTATACATGATTGGAAGTAGTGCACATTGTTGAAACTGGCCAAATCAATGAAGATCAGAGCACAATTTGTGAACAAAATAAGAAATGTAAGAAGGGTTCCATGAAGAAAAATAATAATAAGGCTAGCACGGATGAACTCCATCATCATCTGTTGCTAACTTTATTATTAGATCGAACACCGAGATGGGCGGCGAACTCCATTGTTCTCTGCCTCATCTCTTCTTCTCTTCTCCCTAAAAAATTGCCAAATCCATTTCCCAATCAAACCTTGACCATTCAACAAGGAATGTGGGTGGATCTTCGGTTGTGATTTCCTTCAACTATTTCTTCCGCAACTGAAGGTACAAATTTTCAACCCTAACTTTTCTAAGTTTAGGTTTTGTTTTTCAACTTCGCCTACTGTAATTAATTGCAAGTTTACTAGTAGTCTCTATGTGAATTATAAATTATTTAGTGTTAATTTTATAGAATAGAAAAGTGTAGAGTTAGTGAAGTTGTTTGACAGATTTAAGAATTTAATATTTGGCTTATTACTTCTGGACCCCCTGTTATATATCCACTTTTCACATTAGTCCCTCTTAAATCAACAATTACGTCTGAATCCGAAATAAAAAAAAAGTTGACCAACTTTTAACTTACTATTCATTTACTTCCTCCCAAACATGGCCTTAGATGTTTGAAAATTTTCTTTTATTTTTTCTTTCTTTCTTTCTTCTTTTTTCTTTTTTTCTTCTTTTTTCTTTCTTTCTTCTTCTCATTTACCTCCAATCGGATCTGGGCGGAGCCGCCCAGATTTGATCGGAGCTCCGCCTGCTGCTCCCGTTGGAGCAGCTTAGAGCTCTGAGGAGAGAAGCTCCGAGTGGAGCTTGCTGCTACGATTGGAACAGCAAGCTCCAATTGGAGCTCGCCGCTCCGATTTGGATCCGCTTAGAGCTCCAATCGGAGCTCTGGTGAGCTCCGAACGGAGCTCTTCCATCTTCTTCTTTTTTTTCTTTTTCTTTTTTGTTTTTTGTTTTTTCTTTAATTTTTTGTTTTGTTTTAGGGTGATTTTGAATCATATAATTTGTTGTGGTTTGGTTTGCAAGTGATATTATCCTTCAATTTCCGTGATACATCAATCTCCACCAAGGCTCTAGCATACGACACTCTCAATTTTTTAGCCTCATCTGTCATTACAGGTTTACCCAAGGTGCTAGTTATTTTGCCAATGCTCTTTTCTCCCCATAAGTGAAGTGGTAGTGTGGTGGAGTCACCCACGGTGGAACAACCTTCAACTCTTCTGAGATATCAAATCTAGGGTCCCATTTTTTGAGGAGCATAGGCTTGTTGTGTATGGAGTAAGGGCCATGTCTCAACACTTTATTTCTGTTAGAGCTAGCTTGACTGGAATCTCAGTATGAAGTAGCCATTCTCATGATAAAACATCTCACGCATAACCACAGAATTTCAAACTTTCTCAATGAACAACGTCACAACATTCATGGTTAGATCATCATCAAGGATATACATGATAAGAGCATTTTCCCAAAACAACAATTCAGATTCTACACCATCCTCATCTAATTCAACCTCAATATAAACATTATTCACAACATGTGCATAAAAACTGACATATGTACCATTGGGGGGTTTACTGTTACCTGTAATAGCATCAATCCAAGGCTTCTATGGTGGAATTAGGTCACTAGCCATAGGGTGGTAGCTTCTCCACCACTGGAACAGATAGGTTCAGGTTCCTTTTCTCTTGCAGCAATGAATTTCGGCACCGCAGTTGTCCTCACCATATTGTCTCGTGGTGGTGACCTGCTAGTCACCGGAGATTCCCTCTTCTCGATGTTCCAACAAGTTCAATCCCAGTTGAATTCAGACTTTCACGTTGCTCAGCCGTAGAGCTCCTCGTTGCAATCGGTCGCGTTACTCTAACTTGTTGTGTTGCCGCCTTCTACGACAGCCAGCCAACACAGCGGGGAAACATGTTTCCGAGTTACACCTTCATTGCGTGAAAATCGCCCGCAGAGAAAGAGGATTTAGGTTCGATGTATGCATTAAAGTTTCACTGGCTATTGTATGTTACATAGAGAATCTCTTATTAGCTGGAAATTAAAGAAGCAACAAG
This sequence comes from Plantago lanceolata, assembly GCA_028659135.1. Taxonomy (NCBI): domain Eukaryota; kingdom Viridiplantae; phylum Streptophyta; class Magnoliopsida; order Lamiales; family Plantaginaceae; genus Plantago; species Plantago lanceolata. The sequence continues at coordinate 14,919 of JAQRGC012126269.1, forward strand.
TATGGGTTTTTTACATTTTTGGTCCCTCAAGTGGCCGTCCCATTCGTTTTTGGTCCCAACTAAATTTGAAAATTACAAATACGGTCCCTCCACACTTCTTTATACGTATTTGCTTATGTGGCTGCCTTTGTGGCTGTGTGATGTGTAATTAGGGACCAAAAATATAGGGGACCAAAAATGTAAAACTTCAAACATTACGTTATAATTTTTTTTTTTTTTTTTTTTTTT
>JAQRGC012128101.1:0-12207 GCA_028659135.1 Plantago lanceolata
AAAGCTCTCTTTCTTGCAGCCGTATTCCACCACCAGCCCCCACCGGAGATTATCAAAAGCTCAAAGGTTAGGGTTCGATACCGCATGCTTAACCGAAAGTCTTTTATCTTTGATGATTTTGGCTTCATTTTTCATATGTATTTATGGTTTTTTTGTTTTTGTTAATTTGGTGCTAATGAATTGTATTTTTAAGTGAAATATTTTTTTTTCCTTGAGTTGTTTTCTTGTGTGATTATATTAGTTGTAATTATCTCGTCTATGTAATTGGATACCCGATTGTCAGATGGATGGAAACATTAAATTTTGGGTATGCAAATTTTAGTAGTTTTTACATATGTTACAGATTTTCTTCTAAGAATCGGAGTATGTGTTAATTTTTGGCTATTTGAGCTCCAATTTTGTGTTCTACATAGTACCATTTTAAGGGTGGGGTTATTTGTCTTGTTTGGAGTTTGGACTCTGTTGCAAGATATTGTCTTTGAAGTGGTAGGTTATAGGTTTGTTATTTCTTCGACTGCATTAGTTAACCGGTTAATGTTACATTTGAGCAGGTGCAAAGATGGTGTTGACTGATGAAGAGATCACACGCCTATTTAGAATTAGGAAAACGGTGATGCAGATGTTGAAGGACAGGAATTATGTGGTGACTGATCTTGAGATTGAAATGACAAAGCATCAGTTCCTTCAGAAGTATCGAGATGATATGAAGAGAGAAGACCTCTACATTCTCAAACACTTGCGCAACAACAGCTCTGAACAGGTTTTTCTCTTGAAATATATTTTTGACAGTTCATCTTTATTATGCTTTGAACAGTGAAGTTGTATAATTTCTGGAAAAACACTGTGTGTATGTGTTCAAACGCACTCGATGAATGCATGCTTCACAAGGACAAATAAAATTCTCTTAATATACAATTAAAAATTTGAAAATGAAACGCACTTTGCATTTGAAGAAACTGTTGAATAGAACTTTTGTATATTTTGGTCTTTGTTTAGAAGACAGATTGGAAGGAAATGTTAGCATGTGGACTCAGCTTTTCAGTTTCCATATATTCTTCTCTATATGGTCCTGGTCCAGAATTTGGACGATATACTTTTTGTTGGTATTACATATTTCTGCATATACATCTACTTTCAACTATGTTGTAAACAACTCTTTTCTTCCTAAAATGTCAAGAGGATTAGTGTGGGGCTGAATTTATCTCATACTGTAGTTATTAACTGCTTGTGCTGATTCACTTGTTTGATCATATCTATTCACAGTTACTTTTTTAATAATCATTTCTGCAAGGTGTTTCTCCACTTCTTTACCAACTTATCTTTGTTTTTGACTGGCTTTATCAGGTATATGTGTTCTTTCCCGATGAGGCAAAGGTTGGAGTGAAGACAATAAAGGCGTATACCAAGAAAATGCAAGATGAGAATGTTAATCGTGCCATTCTAGTTGTTCAGCAGAATTTAACTCCCTTTGCTAGAACTTGCATTGGTGAAATATCTAGCAAATTCCATTTGGAGGTTTTCCAGGTGATATACTGATATCCAATGTCGTTTCAACATTACGATATCCATGTTCATATTCATTATGCAATTTGTTGACAATTTTATGGATGAAGTACTCCACTTAGGCATATTTTCATGGGACATTCATGTAGTTGAGTAGTTCTATCAAGTATTTTGAATTTTCATTCTTCAGAGGTTCATGTTTAAAGTTAGATCTGGTATTTTATGTTATTCTAGTACTATGCTCAAATCTGATATGCATGATCCTGATTATTTCGGGTTATTGTCCATCTGGCACTCTTATGACATCTGTCGTTTTTAGTGGCATTATGCAGCATTCACGCAAGCTAAGTTAAGAGCAATAAAAAGCTATATAAGTTTCCTTTATCTTTCTTTCTCTTTCTCTTCGCCCCCATGTGCCCATGCCCTTCTAGACACAGCTAATCTACCATGTTTTAGATTTGTGTGCCCCAATCCCAAATTAGGTCATTCTTATCAAGTTCACTAGAGTATCGCTTCAATTCAAATAATGGTAGAATGCTTCCATATTGATTTCAACTTGTAGGCACTTAGAAGTGTTACTGTGAGTTCATGTGTGGAATCATTTTCTTCATACTTGTAATCAAAAGTGCAAAAGGTGTGCATTCAATAAAAGCTTGATAGGAGGAGTTATAAGGTTGGTGCAGTGGTGAAGGGTAAGGGTGCTGGAGTAGCACATGGGCGAGAGGTCAGGGGTTCGATCCCCGGCGGAGACATAAGGTGGGTTTAGGTTATTTGGAGATATAAGGTCGGTATAGGTGTATTTGTAATAGTGTAGGAGTAGGATATAGATAATTTGCCGTTTCAAAAAAAATAAAATAAAAGCTTGATAGGACTTGCTTCAAAAACCAAATCTTTAAAAGCATAAAATGCATAAGGCTAATAGTGCATTTTAACGTACTTCCCGAGAGTTGGCAATTAACTTCTGCATGTTTGGTCATCTGTGTCATGTTAGGCTTGAAATTTGTCCTTTTTTTCACTTAATGTTCCTGTTTTAGTTAGATGAAGTTGCCTATTTGGCTATTGTACTGTTTCCCCAAATCCAGATTTCTTGTGTCTTTAGTATTCTGTAAGTATTCTTGTTAATACCCAAGTTATCTTTTGAAGATGCCAATTCCTTTGTTTCCAGCATATTATGCTTGCCACTTTTGTGTTGTTCTTTAATTGCTAGTTTATTAAATTAAAAATAAAGCTAACCACTGGAATATTTCCAGGAGGCTGAGTTGTTGATCAACATCAAGGATCATGTTCTTGTTCCCGAACATCAGCTGCTTACTCCAGAAGAAAAGAAAACTCTGCTGGCAAGATACACTGTCAAGGAAACTCAGGTTAGTTCATGAGTCAGAAATTATGTGGTGATAAATATGTGGTTGATGTAATTTCTGTACTAAGACTCTTTAGTTGATAATTATAATGCTCCGACTCAGTAGTGCCTAATGGTACTTTGTAGTGCCACATCCCGTTGTAACTTGAACTGATATTATGTTTCATCTGTTTTCCTTTTTTCTTCCCCCCTCCCCCACTCTTCTTAACAGTGCTTGGTATTACTCGGTAAAAACAAAAGTAACATGAAAAGTAAGAACCTATTGTATGCCACTAAGCCACTTCAATATTCAGGTCCTGGAGAAGCAACAATCTAGAATGTCTTTATCATGTTTTTCATATCTCTGTTAGTTGATCTTACTTGTGCGGATGGTTCACTGATCATAATCACTTCTATGATCAATGCCAGCCCACTTATTGTTTGTTACACCCTCCGTTCCATTTAAAGCTTCCTAAGCTGACTTCTTTTTCGAACTTTAACCATAAATTATTTCTAAAGTACACATGATTAGTATATAAATAAAGTTACGTTAGAAAAATATACTTGATTTTCTTTCATAATACTGTATAATTCTTTTAGATTTTTTATAGTGAAATTTAGAAGTAGTCTGTGGTCAAAGTTTGAAAAAAAGTCAATTCGAGGAAGCTTAAAATGGAACAGAGCGAGTATAATTTAGATCTTATGACCTTCATTCAGTTCAGATTTCTGAGGATCAGAACGTCACAAGTATTAAATGAATTGTACTGTGAATGCATGATTAAAATATTTTGAACTTGAACATGCCTCCATACACTTGAGTGCAAGTATTTTTCGTGCTGTCTCCATCATTTCTACCTCATTGGATAGACCGTAATCTTGCTGATAGGTTCATTGCAAAGACAGAATAAATATAATGGTTTGATGTCGGCATATACACATGGGCGCCCTATTCATATTAGGATATGCATGAACATTTTATTTTATTGAGGTTACTCTTGCTAAAGGCCTCGCCTTGACTAACTAAATTTTCATTTCTGTTGGACCAGCTCCCTCGTATCCAGATAACTGACCCCGTAGCCAGATATTATGGACTAACTCGAGGTCAAGTTGTAAAAATCATCCGACCAAGTGAGACTGCTGGACGTTACGTCACTTATCGATATGTGGTATAAAACTGTTATACCTTTGTTGTATCCGCAGAACAAGTTTAAAACCTTAGAAAGTTTGAAGAAGGTATGAAGAACTCCAGTAAACTTGTTACTCGGGTTCATTTCTTTATGTTTTTCTTCTTGCTTAAATTAAAGACTTGTGCACCTGGAAGACACTGGTAATCCCATTGTCTACTTTATTTTGTTTTCGCATATTCTTCTTGTTCTGTATGTCCAGTCGTTTGTACAACTGTTACGCTCTATTGATCCTGTTTGTATATCATTTCTACGCGTTGTTTTCCTTTAATTTCGTTTCCGTTGTATGAATACAGTTGAAGTTAGTGTTTGAGGGTAGGTTAGGCTAGTGCATTACATCCAGCACCTCACATGAAATGTAGTGATGAAGTATTATGTCATTTTTGATGAGGTTTATTATTTGGAAACGGATGAAACTGAGTTGGAATTCCATCATTATGTCTTAAGTGATAAGATAAAGAAAAGAGGCCGTATCATAATGAGGGATTTCTTCAAGCACTATTGACTTTTTAGGTATAATTTATAGGATGATTATACATGCATTTGGGTTTTAAATATATTAATTACCATCACGAGTTTATCTTGTTTATGTATTCATAAATCATGCACTGGGTTTTTTAACATTGTAACTGAGGAGTGTGTTGGTACAGTCCCAGCTTTATTGTGAATGGTAGCAGGAAGAACATAGACTGTTCGTCCTAGATTCTCTGACCTCTGTTCTGTTATAATGTGTTCGATTGTCATGGCGACAATCATGGTATCTGTACCGGGTTCAGTTGTGCATAGTGCAGAACAAGAGTGTCAGTTAAGGGTGATTGTTTTGTGCTTTGGTGGGGTTTCAAGACTGTGTTCATCCTTTAAGGCCCTGGCCTTGTTTACTATATTAGCTCTGTCACGGACTAACGCTCCAGAACCAAAGACCAAAATTAGTACGCGGCCTGGCTGTATATAGCAAGATCGAATTATTTCACCGCGATGCCTAGACAATGAAATTTATGCAGAAAAACTGATGATGCTACTGTATATGGTTCTGCTGTTTCTAGGATTTTAGAAGGCTTGCTCTCTAGAGTCAAACACAAATTCCTTGTCACCTGTCGACAGAATACTGCAGAGTATTGGAATTTCTCTCTGTTATATGCAACTTTCCCTGTTACAAGACAAGATTGTATTGCATGAAGGAAAAACTAAGTTGTATTATACGATTCCAAACTTAAATAAATATTACGAAGAACCACAATTAAAACCACTGAAGTGTTCGGTGCAATCCTCTAATTTTTAGGCATAGTATGTGCACGTGCATTCGTGAGGCTGATATTACCACAGGTTATTCTTGTTTCTTATTTGGTACAACCTCATGGTGCATTAAGGGTTGTACATTAACTGTATCATATAAAATATGTTGCACTGTATAACACATTAAGGCATCATGGACACAAAGAATAAACCCCGGTTACGCTCTAGTATAAACTGTGCTAAAAACATATACCAATAAGGCATTCACATGCTTGCCTGTGAGGTTTTCAGTCACAATGTTCAGCTATCTTCTATACACCTTAGCCCTGCTATGATTTTTATGATGAATAGTATCTTCGTTCCCAGTTCTAATAACTAATGATTCAACACAGCCACAGGCATGAACTATAAGTTATATATCAGCAACATGTCCTGCGATGTCTTGTTATCCCCCTCAAAGGCAGGGATCATGCATGATCTACTCCCGGTAAATACGTATCCCCCTCAAAGGCGTAAACAGAACGGGTTCTGTAAACCGATTCGTATGAGATAATATAATATGAGTCACATGGAATAAAGTTTGAGGAACCAGTACTGACATCACAGTGCACAAAACTGATTAATTAACTCAGTAATAAGACCTTGTGTAACAGCATTATATGCAAGAATTAAACAAGTTCATCAAGGAATAAGAGAAGTAGGTAAGCATGTAATTGAAATTAACCTCTCATCATGATAGTGAACATGGTAGCTATATTTCTATTTCAGTTTTCAACTGTGATGGGATTGTGTTTTGCCTGCACATGCAATCTGATCCATCTTTTTTTCAGGCTAGCTCAAGCCAAAATTCGGCTACTCCATACACATACTGAGCAGTATTGTAAATCATGAATTGTGGGAGACAGCACAAGCACACTACTAGAAGACTAATATCTTTTGTATTGTGGGCTTGGTGGGGTGTTTTGGTACTGGTGGTGAGCGCTTGTGCATTGGACCACTTCATTTTGTGGGACAAAAGCAACTCTTTCTTTACTTGTTATTCAAACTTCACAGTGTCGCAACACGCTTTTCGACCCCATCGAATGCCTATATATACCCTCCTCACTCCATGCAGTAGGATCATTCTTTCTTGCTCTCATCTATCTATCATTTGATCATTATGGCTCCGACCAAAGTGTTTAGTTTTCTTTTCTGTGTGGTTTTGTGTGTTGCGATATGTTCTGGAGCTAGGACTCTCTACGAGGGTACTAGCTATGGTGCTGGTGGATATGGAGGTGGTGGTGGTGAAGGAGGGGGTGCTGGTGGAGGTGTAGTTGATCATGGCTATGCGGCTGGTGGTGGAAGCGGTGGTGGAAATGGTGCTGGGTATGGTGGTGCCGGCGGTGCTGCAGGTGGTGGAGGAGGAGGTGGAACTGGTGGTGGTGGCGGCTATGCTGCAGGTGGGGATCATGGGGCTGGGTATGGAGGCGGGGCTGGGGGTGGTGAAGGAGGTGGTGGAGGGCATGGTGGAGGTGCCGGAGGAGGTGGTGGAGGAGGAGGTGGAGGAGGAGGTGGTGGGGGTGGGGCTGCGGCTGGTGGAGGGCATGCAGGAGGATATGGTGGTGGTGAAGGAGGAGGCACTGGAGGCGGATATTCAGGTGATGGATCATATGGTGGCGGAGGAGGCCATGGAGGTGGTGCTGGAGGAGGTGCGGCTGGAGGAGGCGCAGCTGGTGGATATGGTAATGGCGGTGGAGCTGGTGGTGGCGCAGGAGGAGTGCATGGAGGAGGTTTTGCTGGGGGAGAAGGAGGAGGTGCTGGTGGTGGAGGTGCTTATGCCGGTGGTGGACAAGCTAGTGGGGAAGGCGCAGGCCATGGTGGTGGAGCTGGTGGTGGTGCAGCAGGAGTGCACGGTGGAGGCTATGCTGGGGGAGAAGGAGGAGGTGCCGGTGGCGGCGGTGGAGGTGCTTATGCGAGTGGTGGACAGGCTAGTGGCGAAGGTGCTGGCCATGGCGGAGGCGAAGGTGGAGGACATGGTGGTGGTTATGCTCCGTAGAAGTGTGTGGTGCTTGCTTCTATGTGTGCATGGTTATGATCATTGATCATGTTCATCGATGATGACTGTTTGATTGTCCAAATACGGAAAAAATAACGAGTTGGACAATTATGCGTACTACTGTTTGGTATTGTTGTTGTTACTATTGCTAATAAGTGTATAAATGATGCAAATATTGCATGCACTTGTTATTGTTGTTGTTTAATCGCAATTCGCAAGCTCTAGCTCTGATGAGGTGCATCAAAGTTTATTGCATGTTGCTCGATCGATCTATTTATTGATATTGATTATCATGCTGTCATCAATGAATACGGAGTATATTTTTCGGATTTTAATCATATATTCGTCCTCCATCCTAACTTAAGTTTCACACCGTCGACAACTATGTTAGCCATCAAATTAGCCAGCAGTATGTGTTTGCATCAATTCAATTGTAGCTTTAATCATTACTACTCCATAACGTGAACAATACATGCAAAATGAAACAAAGTCCACTAGTCTAAATTAACACGCGTTAGATGCTTATATAAGTGCCGCATTTATATAGAAGTTGACAATACTAGAGGCAAGAATAGCAAAATCATATTGTGGAATTATTAGAATTGATAAGTCACAGCAACCATTATAAGTTGCGATATCTTCCCTCTCACTGGCTTGCGCTTGCGGGCTTGCCTCAACTTCATAGCAGACAGCCAGACATATATAAGCCCAGGCTATCGAAAGTTATGGAGGGCATTCACACCCGTCCTGTTTCTAAAAGACAAGGACATCGATGGCACATTTCGTAATTCTTTCGTTTCTTGAATCACCGATTCCCACATGCAACATCTCCGAGAGTTCAACTTCGATCCCAAGCACCAAATGATTATTTGAAACGACACGTTAAAAACTATATTAAAAATGATTTTATATAGTTGTGGATAAATAGCACCAAGATGTAGAAGTAATGGTTGCGGCTAATTAATCAATAAATAATTGTCGGATTATATGTATCATGTGCATTTACTTCATGTTAAAAGGTCACCACCATCCCGTGTTGTATTCATGTGTCATCGATCACCATGACTTTATAATGAATTAGATATTGCATATAGATGTAGAACTAAAATCACACATAGAAGTGAGAAATGGATACTGGAAAATAGTTAGTATGTCAATAGACAATATACAGTGCAAACAAATTCGTTTCTCTTCACAGAAATTCACACCCACTTCCTTCTCTGCTTCCCTGTAACATCTTCTCATTCGAAAACAGCAGAGAACCAGCATAAAGAGAAAACACCAAGTAGTATCGGTTTTAAGCATAAGAGGCTTCCACATATGCCAGGTTATTCCGAGTGAGATATCCAATAAATCAGGCCACTGCAAATGAAGGTCAATATAGAAATCAAGATACAGTTGAAAAACGATTTGAGATGGATAAATGGTAGTGTCTGGGTGAATCTAGATTCTATACCACCACAAAATTATACTACTAGTATGCATTATTTGCGGTTACAGGCAAAATGCACATAGAGCAGTAGAACACCCAAGTATAGAACAGAAAGCATGACAACATCTATTATCTCTTTTCAGGGAAAGAACATGAAGTTACCAAAGTTTATAATTATAGGCACAGATAGAACCAATTTCTTTCATTTTTGTGGAACCTATAGACAATGTAGAAACATTTATAGCAAGGCATAGGGAAATATTACCTGATGAGTACAAACACACATTGAAAAATGCCTGCAATTCCTGTCCACGAAGAAGGGCCAGAATCCACAAGTGCATCTTGTACCAGAAGACCAACTGACGCAGCCAATGAGACAAAAGACACGACATATGCAATGAAAAGCCAAAGTTTCAACCTGAAATATTCAGAAAACTATGAGCCCAAGAAAACATCTGGTGGTTCACTTTTGAGGAAGTGAAATAGAGGAAGCAGAATAATAAAACTTCTAATTTTTGGAAATAAGTCCAGCATATGATAGCACTCATCAATTGGCAACATAAACTAGGAGAATATGCAAAAGGGAATATCATGAACTCCACTATTCATACGAATCATAGTATTAGTATGTCGATCTATTACAGAATCTAGTGCAAGGAAACCGGTTTGCTATTAGCATATGCTTTATTGAGTGGCAGGTCAGCATTCTTCAAAATTGGTCAAATTAGCATTGCTAGAAGAACTTAGAACTTAGACCGTGTAGAATTTCTCTGCTCAATAATGCAGTGCGGAAGTTGTAGATGAAAATTAACAAATTGCCAAATCTAAAATTCATATGGCGGACCAGAAAATTAACTTCCAGAATATGATGACCGGAACTTAACTTCTGAATATGAATCCTCACTCTACTGCCTACTATACCCACCTCTCAAGCTCTTATGAACATCTAAGGACTCTGAACAGAAAACTTCCAGGTAAGTGCCACATTTTGATGCCATTAAGGATTTAAACTGCATTATTAACACCATCGTAAACAATCTAATTTTGTCGTTCCCAAAAAAAATTAACACCATAAAAACATTCACATATCAGTCAACTTGTCCATTCATCTGCTATTTAGGATTTCAGCTAATTTCTTCGTCCTATATCGAACCAGCAGTATCCATTTTCATAGCAAGATACTCAATTTCAGGGAGCTGGCATACAATACGATCAGATCAAACATTACTATAACACATAGGACTCTAGCTGCAATGTGGCTTCTTAAGAGACACATGCTTGAGATCTTCTACTTCTCTCCAAAAGGAGGAAATAACAGTGAGCTTTTCTAGTCCAAATTCCCACTGGTAGAACCACTTTAGTTCCAGTTTCAGAAGGCTACGCAACCATGAATCAGCGATAAATTAAATCTTTGATACTTTGATGACAGTCTACCGCAAGCAAAACAAACTCGACTCGGTTTCTAAGATACTTTAGCAATAGAATTTCATTGTGGCACTAAGCAATGGAACCTAATACAAAAATTTCTTGAACTCTACAAGTCTAACTGGTAACTCAAAATTTCCTGAAGTAAAATCTAAGCATAATTTAACTCTTAACCATATGCATACCTCCATTCACCCTCTTCATAGGGCGAGTAATCAATATCCTCCTTCCTCACACAATTGAACATCAAAGCAGCTAAAGACGCAAAAATACCTGCACACAAACACTTCTAGATTAACAAAAATTTCATAAAACCTAATTCGATGCATACAAATTCAACACACACCAAACGGGAATATACAATACCAGGGAGATAGTGGACGAAGGGGACTTGAACGGGGCTGCAAACTACGGCGTCAACCCAAAACCACCAGCCGGTGCCGAAAATTGCGCCGGAGATCCCCGGGCCGAAGATGGCTAGCAATTCACTTAAATCCATTTGTGTACGGCAAGGGTTTTGCAGACAAGGAGAGAAGAATCGACTGCGAACAGTGAATCAATTAGGGCTTTCCTGATTGTTGAATTGAGTTCGGAGATGAAGATTGCAGATACTCGTCGAATCAAAATTGGAGGTGATCGGAGTTTCGATTCGACTAATTGTTTCTCTCTCTAGAAAGTTGTCGTCTCAATGAAATTCTTATTTTATTTTTGTTTCTCTCCAGGGAAAAAAAAAAAAAAAGTTGATAATTCACGTTAAGCAAAAGGTTAATTACATAAAGAGGAATTGAGGTCATGATTATTGCTTTAACGTCCTTTTATGTTTGAGAATTACATCCTCGTCCGTTTTTCTTTTAAATTGTTTTATGTTTACTTTTAAAACGGTATTTTAGTAGGTTTGTGTAATCAGCGTGGTATTTGATTTAGTCTAATGATCCATAGTAAATGTGTTAGTTACAAATTTTCCAAATAAGAAAACGTAAACAATCTAAAGAAATACGTAAAAAAAGGAATACGTAAACGATCTAAAAGAACAGTTGAGTATGAAACAAGATGGAATCAATATGAAGTGTTTATGTTTTGGTAGGAAGAACGTGAGCCATAGAAACTAGAAAGGGGTCAATAATGTGTGACTTGAAGCTCAAGTGTTCGAGACGAGACGTAAAACAGGTTGTGAATCGATAAAAAAGGTAATCACTGTTCATTTTTAAGGTTATACTTCCCTTAACTTTAACTCTCGTGTCTGCCCCAGGTTTGTTTAGCGGACATGGTAATTATGAGCTATCGAACCTGGTCTATAATGATGTGATTTGTATATATAATACTCGTTTTCGAACTAACGTTTTGGTAAGATCATGAGCCATAGAAAGCGTTCAATGTGTGCTACTTGAAGTTTAAGATTTTGAGACCATAAGTGAAACAAGCCGCGGGCTAATTAAAGGATGCAATTGCAGTCTTGAACCTCTGACCTTTTCATCAATCATTTTACCGTCTTTTGCATTAATTTGTAAATATGCATCCTTTGATGAAACTTACTTGACCCTATACATATCATGTAATAAGAGAGGCAAAATATGAAAAAATTTCTAGCGTATATAATAATTTTGGATGCGATTGCAAGCTTTTCCTCCAAAGAATACGAATATAATCCATATTCATCCATGACCACCGCTGAAGTTTCCAATAATCAAGTATATAGTAAATTTACATTTACTTTTCATCTCCCATTTCGTTTTTTGAGCTGAATCAGATACTCCTAGATCATATTGCAAGATCATGAAAGGAGGACAATCACTGTGATGAGGTGAAAATATGTCTCTTACGGATTACTACGGATTAAGAACGAACGGAGAATTCCCGAGTTGTCTGTCACGACTTGGCAACAGTACACTGATGAAGTTCGTAGAGGAAGACTGATTCTTTGTATAGTAACCACTCGGAGGCGAGTTTTACGGTGAAAGACCGGGTTCCGAGTTGTTATCGTCAACGACCACATAGTGCCGAGCTGGTAATTACTCGAGCCCTACTGATCGGGAAATCATGTCTAGAACAGAACTAC
>JAQRGC012129108.1:0-19066 GCA_028659135.1 Plantago lanceolata
AGCAGCCCCTAAAAGAGCCCATGGGGACCACATAAATTAATAAATAAATGAAATAATAAAGAGTTCATGTACATTTTTAATAAGAAATGGAATAATGAATCAATATATGGCATATGGGACCACATTAAAGCCCAAAAAAAAAAATCCAAACCATTGGAGACTTCAGTTGAGAAGGGCTTTTTTTTAGGCTTTTTTGTTTGTAGCCCCAAAAGAGACCCAAACCATAAGGAGTGCTCTTAAAAACCTTAGGCTCCGTTCAATCATACTTAGAGTTTTTAAATTGAAATGAATGAACCTGATCTTGACTGAATTGAATGAGCCTGAACTGAATTGAAGTACAAATTTAAACTAAACAAACCTAAACGTGAACCTAAATGGACCTGAATTGAACTTAACTTAACTGAAATTAAAGTGAATTGAACAGAGTCTTAGTCGGAGCGGAAGCGTGCTAGTACTAAACATCTTATGAATAAAAATCCATCTGATTATCTCCATTTCCAAACTCACTAACATTATGTAATTTTCACGGATGGTATTAAGATACTAAGCAACATAGCTATGGGTTGTTAGATCTGCATTGCAACATGCTTTTCAATTAAATTGTCATAAAGTTATATTGCGCACAAACTCACAATATGTTGTGGCTTGTTTATGCAGGAGGGCAGCATAGCAACAAAGTCCCAATCAAAGGCATATATGAGAGGGAAACTCTTCGATGGACTTTTCTCAAAACTAGCAAGTAGTCGTTAGGTATCGACTTGGATCCATGTAGGGTGCTTAGTCGAAATTGGGACACTCCACCTCAATGGATTTTAACTTGTATGAATTCAAATGTATCAGAGGAGACGACTCAAATAGTCGCAAAGCCTCTTAAATAAGCATCGTACAATCTCGATCAATGATAAATAAATGAACTACTTTCTCAAAAAAATTACTAACATTTAATCGCAAAGTCTCAAAAGGGTCGACGGTCCCTTTTTAAGTTATACTGGGGCTTATTTGCAATTATTTACATTTTTTATTAAAAATTCAGGGGTATTTTTATAATAAAAAAAGTTTGGGGACTTTTCAGCAAATTTGATATTTAGGCATAACAATTCGGTGGCAGTTTCGTAATTAATAAAAACTGACGGACTTCTATGCAGAAATATCAAATACAACTCTTCTATTACAGATCATATGAATTATGAGTCAAATCATATGATTTTTAACAAACATCATAGAATTTTCTGTTAAAATCATATAAAATGTTTTTTGAGATCATACGAGTTTCAATTAAGATCATATGATTTTCAATTGAAATCATATGTAATGGTAGTTAGATCATAGCATTTTAAATCAATATCATATCCTTTTCAATTAAGATCATATGACATATCGGTAAGATCATAGATTACTAGTTAAATTATGAATTTTTTTCGTTCAAATCATATGATTTTTATCAAGATCATAAGACTTTTCATTAATATCATATGTGTCTTTTTTTACATGTTTTTAACTTTAAAAGAACAAAAAAATAAAATCGGGATCGGGAGCTCCGATCGGAGCAGTACCGCTCATCGGAGCAGTCCCTAAGTTTTATTATTTACATTAATAGCTCCGAATTTTTGCTTAAATATAATCGGGGTTGCTCTATAATTGGTATAAATATGTCCCTAATATCCCTCGCTAAGAGGCATCCCTTAGGAGACGTAGTATTTGATAATTTGACCCACGAACATTTACTCAAATAGCCACAATAGTTGGCATGTGACTTATCTTACTACTTTTGGTCTTGTACATCAACAACCAACTTTAACTTATTTCATTTTACACATGAATTTCACTTCTATCTTTACTATCTTTACGCTTATTACAACGATTATACCATAGTTAATGAATTGATATATAAGATTGTAACATCTCAACTAATAAAAATCACCTTAAAGTATTAATCTATAACGTTTTTAAAATCCTTTTTTATTACCACAATGACGTTTTTTCTTTCCTACAACCATCATTAGTATACTCATGCCACAAAGAGAACCAACATGTGCTTTTTAAGATAACAAGCATCCATTTAATACCTTTTGCATTTAAATGTTCATAATCAATTTAAATAAAAAAAAAAATGATTTTGCACAATATGAAATCGTAATATCCTAAATTGTTAACTCAACAAACCAATTCTAGTGTAATTCATGTCGCAACGATAAACTCCCTAGTGTTCATTCCTAGACTGCTTGAGTTCTTGAAAATTAAGATGTAATTAAGCACTATTATCAATCACGTTCATACCTTCAATTTAAAATAGAAGAAGAAATGAACAATAAAAACGTTTTGATACTTCATGGAGTGATTACATCCATATTGGCTCACTACTAATTGAATTGTTTTACGTTCGAATCTTCAAACATATTTGGTGTCATTGAATATTCCGTTAAACACACATACAAGTGTCATTCACAACTCCCACGCGTACAATTGGGAAACTTTCCGCCTGCTTGGGAGAGGGTTCTGGGCCAATTTTTTTTTTTTTATTTTGAGACTTACAATCATTAGTTCAGCTCTATTTTAGGATTTTCAGCCAAAAACCAAAATCCATTACTATTCACATACTTGTGACTTGTGAGAGGGTTCTGGGCCAATTTTTTTTTTTATTTTGAGACTTACAATCATTAGTTTAGCTCTATTTTAGGATTTTCAGCCAAAAACCAAAATCCATTACTATTTACATACTTGTGACTTGTGAGTTGTGAGCACAAATTGAAAATCCAATACTACTCAAAACCTTCAAAATTAAAAAATCAGATACCAAAACACAATTTTAAAAATCCAATTCAAAATTTTAATTTTCACTAAAAAAACTCAACTTTCACTGAAATCAATAAACCCCGTGCCAAACATGCGGTTTATTACTTCGGTTCACCCATCTTATCCATATCTCAATATTCCTAACTAAATAATCAAGATTCATAACAAATAAAAAGTAAATTATTAAGGACCACTTTATCAAAGAGAAAAGTGCAACCATGGTTTAATTACCGTCCAGTACAACACTTTATTTATTCACTTGTAGAAAAAAAGTTACTCCTACTAGTATTACTACAATTTTTGTTTACTACTACTACACCTTTCTTCTTTCCTTCCCTGTTACTCTGATATTATTTTACTGTGTTGAGTTTTTACTTTTTACCCAAAATGATATAAAAGAGAAAAAACCGATAAATTTGTAATCTCCTGTGCTTCTCTACTGTCAATACCAATTGAGTACTATTTCTCCTTCCTCCTTCCCCTCTTCGATTCCTCGATCGCGCAGGCGCCAATTTTCCATGACTCTCCTCACTACTCCGCCATCAGTTGACGTACGTATCCCTCATCTCTGTCTATCTCCCTTAACTCTCTGCTCAATTCGTCTTCCTTTGCGCCTCTCTGTCTCGTCTATTCGATTGTCTGATGCGGTGCCTTTTGATGGCGATTGGCTTGTTCCGTACCGTGTTTTGTTCTTCCGGTGCTTGATTTCGGGAGTTTTTGTCGATTCGGTGTAGACTTCACCGATTGATGTCTTGTTTCGTTGTGATTTCGCTGTTTGAGTTTCGCTACCGGCGTTGATTTCGAGTGCTAGTGGTTGTTTTAGGGTTTGCTGTTGGGGGAATAGGTTTTTTTTTTTTTTTAATTTTGTTTTATGCGGTCTCTGATTTTAGTGTTTCTGCTTTTGTTTTGTTAGCAGGCTGAGGACGAGGAAATGCTTGTGCGGCATGCCAATTCAGTGCCGGAAGGACCTCAGCCCATGGAAGGTATTGGTTCTTGATTCGTTTTATGTGTCTATGATGGTCTGTCAAGTGTGATGAGCTGTTTTGGATTTGGGTAGTTGTTTGATACTTTGATTAGGTTGTTAGTCTCTGCAAGTGTTGACTTGTTTGTGATTTGGGCGTGTAGTGATTCCTACTACAGGGGATGCACAATCAGTGGATGAGTCGCCATCAGGACGGTTTTCTTGGACGATTGATAATTTTTCAAGGCTTAATGTGAAGAAGCTTTATTCTGAAGTTTTCACTGTGGGAGGATACAAATGGTAATTAGTTACGTTTAATTTTTGTTTTCGGGTGCTAGAGTGTTCTTATCCAATCATTTGTCACCAATTCACATATGCATTTTTGCATGGAGCTGATGGGCACTACATTGTGGTGGGCAGGCGTGTTCTAATATTTCCAAAGGGGAACAATGTTGACCATTTGTCAATGTACTTGGATGTTGCGGACTCGACAACACTGCCTTATGGATGGAGTAGAGCTGCTCAGTTTAGTTTAGTTGTGGTCAATCAAGTCCATAGGGATCTGACTGTAAGGAAAGGTAACTTTTGGTTGCAGCAGCACACTATTTATTCTATTCTGGAACCGTGATATAAAGTTTCTGTCTCAGTCTTAGGAAAATCATTGTTTATATACAGCACTCACTTGGCTATTCATGCTTTTGCTATTGTTGCGACGTGATGATGTGGTAAATTTACCTTTGAATGCTAGTAGGGTTCTCATTAAATTGAATCTTAATTTAGTGTGCCAAGATACAACTCGTCTGGTAATATATTTAATTAGTCATCAGATAGCAGTCAATCGGTTTGGGTGTACTGTTGAAAATTGGGTGGTGAATTGTATTTGTTTTGTGATATATAAAAAACAGTTCTGGTAATCTTCTAGGGCACCGGGTGAGTGCACCATGAAAAGTGAGTAACATGGGAACAATATTTGGCTAAAAACTGTTGCAGTGTCTCATTTCACATTATTTGCTTAGATGGTTAAGAAGCACAGAAATTGGTACTGTAATTTATTGATTATGTTCAACTTTAGCTGCAAGCACATTCTTAAGGCTGATCAGGGATATAATAAAGCGTTAGCAAGAACATCCTATATGCTGTGCAAGTGTATATATATATTTGATATGAAATGCACAGCTCTTGGAAGTTTGGAGGAGCATGCTGTTTTAAATTTGGGTTCCTTGCTGAAATAAATCCTCACAGTACCAATTATGGCCTAGAAGTTGCGGGAAAATTTGATATTATGCTCTATATTAGGAAATTACCTTCCTAACTGGCCTCTTACTGGACAACCGGAACTACTCCATTGCCCTTATTAGTTACTTAGCAAATTAGTTGTCCAACGAACTAATTTAGCTTAATTTTATGCATGGGAAATATGCTTGCTACTTTGACTTCATTCTGGTTTGAGTTATGTAATCCATACTACCTTCTTTGATTATGATTGGTTATATGCTTTGCAGACACAAGCCACCAGTTTCACTCCAGAGAAAGTGACTGGGGATTTACGTCATTCATGCCTCTTAGTGATCTCTATGACCCTGGCAGAGGTTTTCTTTTGAATGATAAATGTATAATCGAGGCTGATGTTGCTGTCCGTAAGGGCGCTGATTACTGGACACATGACTCAAAAAAGGCCACTGGTTATGTCGGCCTCAAGAATCAGGGTGCTACTTGTTACATGAACTCTCTCCTCCAGACACTCTACCATATTCCTTATTTCAGAAAGGTATATTCTTCTGTTCAGTTTTTGTCATTGACTTCTCCCAGAAAAGAAGTGCTTAATCTGGGACTTCTTTTCACAGGCTGTTTACCACATGCCAACCACAGAGAATGATAATCCTTCTGGAAGCATTCCTCTAGCTTTGCAGAGCTTATTTTATAAGCTGCAGTACAATGACACAAGTGTAGCAACAAAAGAGTTAACCAAATCCTTTGGATGGGATACATATGATTCTTTCATGCAGCATGATGTTCAAGAACTCAACCGTGTTCTATGTGAAAAGCTTGAAGACAAAATGAAGGTGCGGAGTTGGATATCTTGTGCTTTTATAGCTTTATTTATTTATACATCAGACAGCTTTGCACCTGTATATACTAACATTAGATAATAGAGATGCATATATTAACATCAAACTAATAGAGAAATCTGAGAAATTACTTTCTGTACCTGCCTTCAATAAATCTTTGATTCTTTGGTAATTGCTATTACAGGGAACTGTAGTGGAGGGAACAATACAGCAGTTATTTGAAGGGCATCATATGAATTACATAGAGTGCATCAATGTGGATTACAAGTCAACCAGAAAAGAATCTTTCTATGGTTACCCTCTAACCCCAAATTAAGCAACTTATCAAATTGCCATAGAGTTCTCGTTGATATATATTTTTCTCTCAGATTTGCAGCTTGATGTCAAAGGATGTAAGGATGTTTATGCATCATTTGACAAATATGTGGAAGTTGAGCGCCTTGAGGGTGACAACAAGTATCACGCTGAGCAATATGGACTGCAGGTGTGATTTGGTTCTCTGTTTCTTTACGCATATATTACATGCAAATGTAGCAGCAGTAGGAAATTCTTGTACATGCCACAGTTCATCACCTATAGATATTGGGAAAAAAAAAGAGATAAAAGGAAGAGGGAAACAAGGAGAGTAACTAGGTTAGGATAAAGCTTCTAAATTGCATTTTCTTACGAAATGCTAGTCCATGCATTTGCACTCCTCTTAGTTTGATTGACGTTTATTCAGGCATAAATTTGTTGCTCTTTTAAGTGCCTCGTCGATTGTTTTCTTTTATTCTTGTTATTAGTTCTTCCCCATTGCAATATCTCATGGTCTCGTTTCATACTTTTCAGGATGCTAAGAAAGGGGTACTTTTCATTGATTTCCCTCCCGTTCTTCAGCTTCAGCTAAAAAGATTTGAATATGATTTTGTTCGTGATACCATGGTTAAGGTGAGTATGTAATCAATTTGAAGTAAGCGCCTTAAGCTTTTTGTACACTTTGGAGCCTTTCATCTACATGCTGACATGCATTGGGTTATCAACAAAAGCTTAAAGGTTGCATTTGACTGTACTAGTAAATTTTTGCACGCTATGCCTGCATAAATCAAAAGAATACATTTCATGTTTCTTCACAAAATTCAGTAAATTCTATTTAATCTAATCAACTTGCTTGAGAAGAGGAATTTACAAAATTTAAAAGAAAACCGTGGAATTAGGGGATGGAAATAATGGAATGAGATAATTGGTGAAAATGTAGGTTAAAAAAAGTCAAAATCAATTGGAGTGGTTGAAATCCGATTGATTTGGTGTAACGACTACCTTTAGGTAGTTTGCTTTATATGTAAAGATTATGCAATGGAGTTTGATCATTGATGTCATGTCCTTTGGTTGTGTATTTACGAATTTTGAAGGTTATTAGTGGTCTTGACATTAAGAATTAAGATATGAGTTTTTGTCTACTATCTGGATTGTCGTACCTTTGGACTTTAGATGCAATAAAATTGCTGAGACCCGATTTCAGTTTGTCTAGCTTAAACCTTAAAGCACACCTTAAAGAATTGCAGCTTTCTACAAAAATACACGTGCTTGCTTGCACACACACACACACACACAAAGGTACCATCATTGAGGAGATCAGTATTACGATACTTTTCATAGATCATTGGAATGTTGCAGTAACATTAGATTCTTTTTTTCCTGGGAACCTCTTAGAATTTTGTTTCATTTCTGGTACTGTACGTTCTCAGGCAGATAAGGATATGAAACATCTATATGTGATTATTTATTGATCAACAGATAAATGATCGATATGAGTTCCCTTTACAACTTGATCTGGATAGGGAGAACGGCAAATACCTGTCTCCTGATGCAGACAGGAGTGTCCGGAATCTATATACTCTCCACAGGTACTTACTCATATGCAGTTTTTTTATAGACAACTTGCTTTGTAATCTGCAAGCATGTGTCCATCTACCATTGGAACTTATACCCAAGTGTGGAGTTATATCTAAATGTTGTGCTTACATCGATGCTTATGTATCCACACAATATTTTTTCAGTTATTCATAGTGTTACTTCTAAGTTCCTCCTATTTCCTCGTGTATCCTGACCGGATAGTTTTATCTTCCATTCCTTTGACTTACCTCCCATGCTACCCTTTTTCGCTTATATTGATGATATATATGTGGCAAAACTTTCCAACTTGAATGGAAATCATGAGACAAAGGTGCTAATATTAATACTACTGTGTTCTGAATATTTCTGTCTTTGTTTACAGTGTGTTGGTACACAGTGGTGGAGTGCATGGTGGACACTATTATGCATATATCAGGCCTACTCTTTCTGATCAGTGGTATGCTTTATTAATCTAATGTTCTCTTCATTCTCATCCCTGTCCTATATTTTTGTTTTGTCTATAGACTTCCTAGCCAGTACAGTAGTGCCGTATCTCTAAACATTACTACCCAGATCTAATTTAGAATTATTTTAGCTCTTCACCTCAGTTATGTTGCTGGTGGCAATTGTTTCCATTCATAAAGTTTAGCAGCGACTCTGTTTAAAGAATCTTTCATTTTCTCGGTTCTCAAATTGCCATCCGTTGGATGTATATAATGTATTCTGTTTGCTTCAGCTTTGTGATTGGCAATTATTCAATATCATACAGTCCAAATTTGAATCGAAGTATGTTGTTGACATCTTGTTATGTTCCCATAGGTTCAAGTTTGATGATGAACGTGTTACCAAAGAAGACTTGAAACGGGCATTGGAAGAGCAATATGGTGGTGAAGAAGAGGTTGATTTTTCAGTCCATCTATTCTGCATATAATTTACCTTGCTCAGATTGCAGCGTCTTATTTCTCATGTTTGCTTGCTGTTTCTATCTCCCATCTACAGCTACCACAGACGAATCCTGGATTCAACAACTCCCCGTTCAAATTTACAAAATATTCGAATGCGTATATGCTTGTTTATGTACGTGAAAATGACAAGGAAAAAATTGTCTGCAATGTGGATGAAAAGGATATAGCTGAGCATCTAAGGGTAAGATTTTAGTCGAGTAATGTTAGTACTTAACAGTTGTTTTCGATTATGTTTTACTGACTTTTGACCAACATATTCAGATAAGATTAAAGAAAGAACAAGAAGAGAAGGAACAAAAGAGAAAAGAAAAGGCAGAGGCACACCTCTACACCATCATCAAGGTTTGGCTTTTGAGATTGTTCACTTGTCAGCTGTTGTACATTGTGCATGAAGGTATCCTGAGTCATCTGTGTTTATAGGTTGCACGTGATGAGGACCTGGCTGAACAGATTGGACGGGATATATACTTTGATCTTGTGGATCACGAGAAAGTTCGCAGTTTCCGTATTCAGAAGGATTTGCCTTTTAGTACTTTCAAGGTATAATCCTACGCGTGTTATATGAATTACATTTGTTAGTTTTAATAATTAATATTCCGTATAAATTATAGCTCAACTGAGAGAGTTCATTGAGATTTTCGGTCTCCGATGGTTTTATGCTACCTGAAATTTATTTGCACGTCAATAATATTGTAGCATATAAAATTAAGTGAAATGATAATTACCCCACCAATTGTTGGACGATAGGTTAAAAGGGTTGTGGAAACAATTGTGGAAGTTTTAAATGTTTGTAATTTCTCGATTGTATGCAAATACCACAGTTTTGGCATGCTACTTGCAACTGAAGTTGATCATTGCACCTCTATGTGCAACAGTCTTCTTTACAAACTTTGTGATGACTGATTTACAAGTGGGAAGTCTTGATTTTGCTCAACCTTTTAATTAGAGAGTGCGTGACTGCCTAGGTCATTATAAATTCGATTTCAGTTCCTTGCCTGACTAGTTTGTTTGACAGCAATTCTTGCATGGAATAGTGGGATTCAGGAAATTTTGGCCTGCCTATTGCTTGAAATTTATCAGTTAAAATTATATTTTAGGAAGCTGTGATGGTATTTAAATGGCTGTATGGTATTGTTTTTTATTGTATGTTAAGCTTGTGCTTTTAAATTGTTTCCAGGAAGAAGTAGCCAAGGAGTTCGGGATACCGGTGCAATTTCAACGTTTCTGGTTGTGGGCCAAGCGTCAAAACCACACATATCGCCCAAATAGGCCTCTGACGCCTCAGGAAGAAGCTCAGTCTGTACGTAGTTTTTTCATTAGTTTACACAGTATGCTATCCTGATTTGTGAATTCCTGCATAAACTATATGATCTCAAATCTCAAATGAACATAAATGGGTCACTAGTTGATTAGATGATCAGTAGTTGCCAACTTGCCATGTTTCTTTAGTGAGATCATGATGATACTCTCGTCACATTGAAGCTTCGAGTTGGGTGACTGTAATTCTTCTGGTTCATGGATTATGCTGCCTAAGGTAGCTTGGTAAATCTTAAAGCTGATTTAACCCTGTAATGGTGCCATTAAATCTTATCAGTGGAGCATCATAAACATACATATTAGCACATACTTTTGAAAATAAAATCATGGGTTGTCATGATGATTCTGCCATGGCCATCTGATGATAGGCCATTCAATTTGAAAAGCATCCATGTCTCGATAAAAGTAGATGTTTTGATTTCTTTTTATTCTTTTTAACACCGATAAGGTCTAGTTTTTTAATTTGTAAGAGAAATTGGTAATGCGATTCAAAGAATCAACTGCAAGTTGCAACTGTTATTGAATCATACTTGGCCAAGAAAAGAAATGTGCTTGCTTTATTGGCAGGGATTTTCATGCGTTGTTCACCTTGGACATGCATGTGCTTCTTGTTTTTGGATTAGAATTGAATTTATTGGTTGTTCTATTAGGATAAGTAATTGGTTTGCCATTCAGTTCTTTGATTCCATGGTGTACTTCTTGGTTTTGTTTTCCAGGTTAGTCAGTTAAGAGAAGTATCCAACAAGTCAAACCATGCAGAGCTCAAATTGTTCTTGGAAGTAGTCGGCCCGGTAAATTGCCAACGCAGTTAACACACTTTTGTTTTGGCTGCTGTTAGATAAATCAATGTGATGTAACACAATCTTTAATATGTATGTAGGATTTGCAATCTGTTCCGCCACTTGACAAAACAAAGGAGGACATTCTTCTGCTTTTTAAGCTTTACGACCCTGTCAAAGAGAACCTACGGTATGGACTATGCCTTGTTATCTTTCTTTGTATAATCTCAGAGATTGGTATCACCAAAATGAGCAAAAAGCACCAATTTGTAATATAACTATTTGTTGGTTGAAACTCTGGCCTTCTATCCGATATTTTATTTAGCTCTTTAGTTAGACCACAATGAGGAGTTGTGGGTATTAAAGTTTCTGCATAGCTCTCTCTGGTAGATTGTGATCTCACATTCATTAAATTAGCAAGTCCAGGTCTTCATCATGTCGGCTCGTTTTGCCTTATACTTCATTCGGTGATGTACATTTTCTTTTTGATCAGGTACGTTGGACGGCTCTTTGTGAAGTCCACCGGAAAGCCAATGGAAATACTGGCAAAGCTTAATGAAATGGCAGGCTTCGCTCCTGATGAAGAAATAGTTCTTTTTGAGGTCAGTCTTCCTTTTTGTCATTTTTATTATTTTAACTGTCTAATTGTATGTATATTTTCTTAATTCTGTGTATGTGTACAAATTACAATGCAGGAAATTAAATTTCAACCTAGTGTCATGTGTGAACCCATTGACAAGAAACAAACTTTCCGTGGCAGTCAGGTATGTAAAAAAAATTGAGAAACCTTCATACTTTCTTCATCTATTTGCTTGCTATTCTTTGCATGACATCATTTATTCAACTTCATACATGCCCGATGTCACAAGAAAAATTCTTGAATGTGATGATGAGTTCTTTCGTTGATCACAGCTTGAAGATGGGGATATCATTTGCTTCCAAAAACCTCCTCAGAGTCTAAACACTGAAGAGTGTCGTTATCCTACTGTCCCTGCCTTTATGGACTATGTCCACAATCGCCAGGTTTGTTATCCTCATTGACCTGACCATATGGTTTTGTTATTTGATTGCTTGATAAAGATAAGGCTACTTCTGTTACTCCAAGTTGCTTTTTTGTTTCATTTTTTCCTGTGTATGACTTGTAATTTCATTCGAATTCACTACTGAAGAAATTGTGATAATCATCCACTCATCTGTATGTTTCAGTTTTACTGCAAACCTTCATACTTGATATCTATTAAAGAAAAGAACAAAGTTGGATTTAATTGAGGCATGTGGAATATATATGTCGACTGGTAATGGCTTTAACATCTCTTACAAACTGAGATTCAGGAGTTTGGAGACAATGATCTGTGTAGTAGATGCGTACAGAAGCTGTATCAGTGACTATTACTATTATATATGATAACAATATTGGGGATGAGATGGTGGCATTTTTTATATTTAATCTCTTACCTCAACTGTGAGCTGAGCTGAGGATATTTTGATAATATGAAAAGCCGATGTGTAAGTCTTAAGTAGATGCAAAACAATATTTAGACCATTACACATGTTTCTTAAATGTTTTCACAAGCATGTATTGGTGTTCATGGATGTTTGTGTGTGTACGTATATAGTACGTTATATACACTATATAAAGATACTGCTATCTTATATTGAACAAGTTGATTGCCATTTTTTGTCCTCTGTTCAAAGTAATTGAGAGGCAGAAGCATCAATCATATCCTCAAGTAACTAATGAGCGATACTTAGATTCATAAAAGTCCATATAAACATTTAATAAATTGCAGGTGTCTACTATCTAGATAACTACTTGCGGTTTCTTTATGATATGAATTGGTGTAGCACTGTAGTATCTCTGGTAAATGGATTTATATTGTACTCTTATAACTCTTTTAATCTTCGACCTCTTAACTTCATTTAACGGATTGCAGGTTGTTCGGTTTCGTTCACTGGAGAAGCCCAAGGAAGATGAATTCTCCCTGGAGCTGTATGTATTTATAATGCTGAACACTGTGGTTGTGTTTTTTCTTGTTCTTCTCTGTGTTATTTGCCTCTAATAAGATGAAAATAATTCCAGGTCAAAGCATAATAACTATGATGAAGTAGTTGAAAGTTTAGCCCGCCATCTTGGCCTGCAAGATCCATCGAAGATTAGGCTTACACCTCATAATTGCTATTCACAGCAACCCAAACCCCAGCCCATTAAATACCGTGGAGCTGAACGCCTGACAGACATGCTTATTCACTATAATCAGGTAATGTGTTACAGCTGCTACATGCTACATGTTTTGAAATTGTTATTTGGCATTTGCTAGTTAATTATCTAATGATGAAATATTTTTCCTTGATTGTCATAGATTTCTGATATACTATATTACGAGGTGCTCGACATCCCTTTACCAGAACTGCAAGGCCTTAAAACCTTAAAAGTTGCTTTTCATCAGGCTACTAAGGACGAAGTAAGTTCTACACTGAAGAACATGCTGCACTTCATTTGAAAAATCTCATAAGATCCCCTGCACTCATCTTTCTTTATTCTATTCAACAATCAGTCAGTTCTGTTTCAATCTTTCAGGTTGTTATTCATGCCATTAGGCTACCAAAGCAGAGTACAGTTGCCGATGTTATTAGTGATCTCAAGACCAAGGTCAGATCTATTGATTTCCTTTTTTAGGATGTAATAGTGATAATATTTCCTTTTTTCATCCAGATCAACTTCTATGTGCCTTTGCTCAAACTTGATATACTCCTCTTTTTGTGTTTCGTACATAATACTCCTAGTCATGTTATCTTTGCAACATTAATTGTATATAATGACGAGTTGAAGACATCTATTGTTATGTTGTTTGTAGATTGATCTGTCCCGTCCAGATGCAGAACTGAGATTGCTTGAGGTTTTCTATCACAAAATATATAAGGTGAGTGATTTTAGATTATATTTCATTGCTATATAGGTATGTAATGCTGCTGTATTATTTTATTTTTGGGTCACCTCCGTGGGAAAAATAAAACCGCTGGTAGTTGCCAGATAGCATGTTTTGCTATCTGGAATAATTTATACATTAGTTTTATTTTTAATATGTATATGTATTGTGGCTTCAGTTCATCCTATATGTATTGTGGGCCTTGTGGCTTCAGTCAATCCTTCACCCCTCCCCCCTCCCTGTATTCTTTATTGTTCTGCTGTATAATTATGTCTGGACTTGAATGGATACCATTTGATTCTGACCCCCTTGCAGATTTTCCCATTGCAAGAAAAGATTGAAAACATAAATGATCAGTACTGGACTTTGCGTGCGGAGGAGGTAATTGTAGTAATTTATATTTGGCAGGCCTTATTTAGTGCTACTTGCTTTCATATTATATTTCACAAAGTTCCTTGGCAATATTTGTTGGCCTTTCTCATTTTCTGCCTAAACAAAGTTTTCTTAACATTTCAACTAGTATCTCAGATTCAAACATGATACGACTCATGAAGTTGAATTTCGATGAACTCTTAATACTTGAGAAATTCCCTATCATTGGTGTTGTCATGGCGTGTCACCCTAATATAGGCCTGTTATATGTCAGTTGCCTTTTCAGTCCATAAATTAGTTCATAGAGTAAGTGTCACTGGAGAAGAGTCAATATAATGTGAAAACAAACACTTCTCACACCAGATCATCATATGAAGTACAAGTAAATTGTCTTGAACTAGGTTTTCCTGCCCAGTTATTCTAGTTATTCATAGGGCCAAATAGTAGTCCAATATTCTCTAAGACCGTAAACAGAGGCTGCAGCAGTTGCATGTAGAATAAAATTTCAAAATCAGTGCTACTGCAGGTACGTTAAAAATAACATCAAGTCATTTCAAGCATAATTTTGGCCAGTAGCTTCCTAGCTCATTCTAGTATCCACCCAATTTTTATTAGGTTTACTAAAGTACTGTAGCAGTACCAGAACTCAAGAGATTGCCACTATCAAAGATTCAACCTGACATAACTGGCATGCACAAGCTCCATTTTTTATAAAGGACTAGTTTCTATCTTTACATGCTAAAAAGTAACTCGAATGAAAACGAAAACACTAGATTAGCTAAAAAAATATATCCAGAATTTCATTGAGTTAGCTATTAGTATATGTCCAGTGTCACGCTTAATTCAAAAAAAAATGAATGTGGTTACTGTGTTGATACGACCCATTGATCATTTCATATGTAGGTTTAGATTATTATGATGTACGATTATTTATTTATTTTTTGCTCTAATGTCTAGACACACTTTTTGGCTTGAATAGAAGATGGATAATTTGCTTATCATCCCAGCTCAACCTTATCACCTTAGGAATTACATCTGAGTTTATTTCCCTTCTCAGTTGCACTTGAGCCCTGTTTAGAAGCAATCAACTCTTAAATTTATTTCTGTGTCCTTTCTTTGTGCTATCTGATATTACCAGTATATTTAATTGTCTATCTATTTTCCTATGACTTAGATCCCTGAAGAGGAGAAAAATCTTGGTCCTAATGATCGCTTGATTCACGTGTACCATTTCATGAAAGATACTTCTCAGAATCAAGCAGTAAGTTTAGGTTAAGGGCTACAAACCCTTAATTAAACCGATCTTTTGTTTAATTTTCAATTTTGATTGGCTGCTGTCAATCTCTTGTGGGATGGAACATTCATGAGTAACTTATTGAATATATTCCGCTTGACAGCAGGTTCAGAATTTTGGGGATCCCTTTTTCTTGGTCATTCATGAGGGTGAGACACTATCTGATGTAAAAATGCGGATACAGAAAAAACTAGAGATTGCTGATGAAGAGTTCGCCAAGGTATTTTTGTGTTCATGTCATAGTATACTTCATTGATACTGTATTTAGTATTATTATATAGTATTCTATTTAAGGATCCTGTTTCTAATTAAATTTGTCCTTTACAGTGGAAATTTGCATTTATGTCGTTGGGTCGCCCCGAATATCTTCAAGATTCGGACATTCTGTCCAGCCGTTTCCAGGTACAAAAATTCTCTTCCTTTCGAGCATACTTCTTCAGTATATTTGTGCTGTGGGCTGATTTATTTCTCTTCATTTTATTTTATTGCCATGTTCCAGAAAAGAGATGTTTATGGTGCTTGGGAACAGTACCTTGGATTAGAACACTCTGACCATGCTCCGAAACGGTCATATGCTGCCAATCAGGTATATTGCATGAAGTTTCTGTTAAAAACACCAAGGTGTGTGTAGCACATAGTGAGTTAATTTTGGCTCATAATTGTACCTTTCCATGTTGAAATTATATGTGAGAGTAACCGGCTTGCCAATTTCTTTTATGAACATTCACAGTTCTCTCCCAATGTTTTGCTGTTGTGTCCGTCTCTTGAGGGACCAACTATTAAAAAGACCAAATAAAGACCAACACAAACCTACAACATCCGTAGATAATAAAATGGTCCTAAATGAGTTATTAATTATTTTGTGTTGGTCTTTTTATGGTCTTTACATAAGTTGGTCTCTTTTAAGAATTAGTATTTGCTGTTTTAAATGAGCTTTGCAAATATAGCAGGGAAGAATTTTTTTAACGAGGTCTACCAATTAGATGGGTGCAAGTTAGGGAAATGTCCATACAACTTACGTGGGTGGTGGAGTGGGTGGTCATTCCTAATATTTAAGAGGTGCAAATTAGGTGAATGCACTAAGCACTCGGGTGGGTGGGGTATTGTTAGTCCTAATATTTAAGGTTTGTCTAACTGTTTGACCGTCTGAGACGTTTTTGTCTATATCAATAATCAGATAATGCCCCTTATTACAGTCATAAAACATTACAGACACTAGTAACTCATACCAATTAAAACTAGGTTTACCATGCTATTTTTTTTTCATCGGTTTACTAAATATGTGTGATACATTATTAATAATATGTATTGTTGCCACTTTTACATGGTAAATTTTTACAATGTGATCTGATATATTATCTCCATCCGCATCTGATCTAACGATAATTGTATAAAATTGTCATGTCTTGCATTATAGAACTCCTTTATCGTTCTCTCTGTGCACCTTGCAAGTGGACAAGGAAGTTCACAGCTTCATAATTTAATGAATTTGTTCCATTGCCTTGTGATAAATTGTATGGTTGCGGATGGGGTTTTCTGGCGCTGACTCATTATACTTCGATTTTGCAGAACCGTCACGCCTTTGAGAAGCCTGTCAGAATCTACAATTAGTACATATTCAATAAAAATGGTGTGAGTGAGAGATACAAAGCAGCAGGACATCCTTGAAGCCTGACTAAACAGTAGGAGTTTTAACTGGAGGGTTGGAGTAGTAAATTATGCCTGTTACTGTGTGTTGAACTATGCCCTGCCTGGAGCACCTGCAGTTTTATGCGAATGGAAGAGAGCCTCCTGCGACACTCACACGGAGTTGTCGGTTTCCTCAGGTAGCGCTTTCATCTGGGACTGCTAGCTGTGTATAACTACTATATTATAAGTACATAGAATTTTTCGTGGGGATGTACAGGGAGGGCGGATACTTTCTTTCTATGTTCATTCTCCCCCTTTTGTTTTGACCTTTGTTTTTATTCAGTCCCATTTTTCGTTTTTCCGACTTGGTCATTTTTATCTCTAGACGAATAGGTCAAGTAAAGATACTTCTATGATATAGTGAACAGTTATATTCCAGTGGCGAATTTCAAACACAATATTTTCATTGACGAATTCCAATAATAGTGGCTGACGAATCAAGTGTTGGTGAATTTTATTGGAAACTCAATTTATTTTTTTCCTCTGTTTTTCTGTACCTTATTTTTCTCTTTACAAGCCATGACTCATGAGCAGAGGCAAAATGATATTTGCATGTTTGCATCATGTCAATCGATGCGTCTTCTGATGAAAACGCACCAAAAGATGTTGGGATCCTAGATGCTGTTGGGGGATTTTGAGATGTTTATGGCGTAAACTCTGCAACATCCCATCACATATGCACATGTCACGCTATTGTGTATAATGACTCGTGTTATGTGAAAGGGTGTTAGCTGAGCTGTTGGCATCTGATCAAATCGCTCATGAGAATCTATACCCTGTTTATTATTCAGGGCTATCTCCACACAGTTGAGTGTTGAAACATGGATGATGATTGATGACCTTAAGCGTTTCAAGGACAATGATCACGTACGAAATCTTGACTTAACTAATTAAACATAGTGGCACACTGATTTTAGACGTAAGACAGATATGGTGGGTAATAATAAGCCCACTTAATAATGTCACAGTGATATGCACACCTGCACGAATGAAGGGAGAGTGACATCGCCGTGGACCTTGCCAAGTTCATATTTTCTCAATAATAGTCGTACTAAATTACTAATCATTACTAGATTCATTACAATAGTTCTTAATAAAATGGGATAAGATGATACGGTGGATATTGTAAATTAGACAAATTAGATATTCTGTATTTGTCAAAGCGGCACTAAAGGTGTATACAGAATGCTAAAGTCTTATAAAAGACTGACTTTCCTAATACATCAGAAAAGTCACCTTTTTATAACTAGTTCTATTGTTAGAAGTGGTTTTTAAATAAATCGGATGCTTTAAAAAACCTGACTTTTCTAATGTATTAGGAAAGTCAGTCTTTCATGAGACTTACTCATAGAGAATATAGATTCGAGTCATGCACTTTTAATTTTTCTATCAAAAGAATTGGTTTTTCTTAATCTTTACCTCGAAAGAAATACCAAATGTCTAAATGTATGAGTTTAAACTAGTAACAAATCACCAAGTTCAATTCCATAGTCACGCCAACTAATCAACAATCAATCTAACAATGGCACCAGAGTCCCCGCGTTCATTTTCATTCTCGCGATCCCATTGTTGTAATCCAAAGGTGTTGGAGATTGTCAACTTTACAGGTGACCGACCACAAGAAGCAAGGCGATACATCATTGGAGTTTTTGAATGTTTCATATTGGAAAAAGTCAGGTAGTTCAGCACCAATTATTGAACGTATTTTATGTACCAGTCTAATAAAGTACAAATAGTTGAAAGTCGAATTTTTGTAAATAATAGAAAAATTAATGTTCTATTAGGTTTAAACTAAGACAGTGTATTCAACAATTGAATATAAGATGTATTGATTTCTTTATGTTTAAGAAAATGTTCAAACTTTTATAGACTTTGACTTTACAAATAGTTATTGAGACCGTGTGCAATAACCAAATTCCTATCCTAGAGATCAAATTTGCTCCTCGACGATGCATCGTCACAATGGTATGCCGTCATGGAGAGCAAATTCTCAAAGTGGCGTGTTTTTTTTTTTTTGTTTTTTTTTTT
>JAQRGC012129579.1:0-11043 GCA_028659135.1 Plantago lanceolata
GGCGGTGGAGCAGTATAGTTTTCTTCTCTGTTACTTTTCATCTAGCTTTGGTGTATTGGATAAGCCAAAGATGTGTTTTGGATTTTTCTAAGTTAGATTAGAAAAGGAAGACAAGAAAAAATAATTAAAAAATAAAGAAACAGTACTCAAAAACGTATTGGTGCCGTTTTTTCACGTATCAGTATTCAATACGTTTTTTTGCAAAATACAATTGGTGTTTCACGTATTCATGCTTCTTAGGTTGGATCACAATGAAACAAACAATATTTCCAGTCACTGAACATTTTAGCAATGAAGAAGAATCTTTATTTCATCAACAATACAGGCTCAGACAGCGAAACCTCGAGGACTTCTCAGTTCTCTCATGGTCCAGCATGGAGATATATGTCCGGGTATACATAATACACTGTACATTTGTATCAAGCCAGTAGCCAGACCATTAGGAAACAGAAAAAAAAAAAAAAAAAAAACTAAAATATGAAAGAAAATAAAAAGATTGACAAAATACAGGTCTCAGATTAAAAAAATACTCTAGCATCCATGGCTGAGAAGTGAGAACAGAGTTGATTGATGACGACGACGTGTTCACTGCAGCAAAAGCCAATTTTCCACCCAGGTGTACAACGATGACCACCCGCCACGTGTCATCCGCCACTTCAAAAATAATTTATTCACAATCCCTAAGACTCAAAGTTGCTGTGCTTAACTTTCTCACCGCAATAAACCGACTCTGTTGTTTGTTTCCTTTATCAGGTTAGCAAAACATAATCCTAAAAAAAAAACATGAAAATCTTGTAACAGAGCATGAATAAGTCTTTGTTCCTAAGCAATTGGTTTCCTTAGTGTTCTACTCCATTGAGCTTTGGATATATATATATATAAGAAAGTAGCATTAAGTTTATAACTTTATATACAGAAACAGAGAAAAGAACATCAAAGAATGAGTGGTGAAAGGGGCAGTTCAGATGATAATAAGAAGCAGCAAAGTCTGATTTCTGAGCTGGGTTTGTTGCTTCAAAGTGAGCAGAGTGGTTCAGGTTTCTGTACTAGTAGTACTATTTCATCGGATCATCATGTTGCTCATTACTCTGATGATGCAATAATAAATCATGTTCTTTCGAGTTTTGGATCCGAAGAGGGTGTTTTACAAGGTTTGGACGAGGGAGAAGGAGAGCCCAGTGGCAACAGGAGCAATTTCGCCGTCGATTCGGAGGAGGCAGAGCAGAGGGAAAGTGATGTGAGTGTTAGATTTATGATTCCTTATTACACCTGTTCTGAATATAGTAGGTTGAGGTGTTTTCTAATATCACTATACTGCTTTACAAATAGACCAATTTTCCTGTAATATATACTCTAGTGAGTAAGAAAAGATGTTGGTAACTTAGTATGTTACACAAATCATAAGAGTGACCAACTGAGTTGGGCATGTTTCGCTAATTGTCTTGCAGGAAGATACTACAGGAAAGGAAGATGGCAAGGTGGATGGTGAATGCAGACCTAAAAAACGGAGGCGCTCCGCCGAACTGCATAACCTAACTGAGAGGGTAAGCATGCTGGCCCTTGACTCTGCTTGATCTTATTATGATCTGCAACTTACTTTTAACTTAGATTACCTTGTAATTAAGGTAAATTATGGTTTAAGAGCTTGAGACAAACGTGTAAACTTCTCAAATTGTTAAAGCAGAAGTTAGTGACCAACTCCTTCGACTTAAATGATATGTTGAAGTGCAATCACTTAATTTTCCTTGAGTCTTTCAGATACTTGACTTGGGATTAGTATGCGTGGAGTCAAGGTTTATATAAGAATCTAAATTGTCTGTGCTAAGTGCCCTGAACACTAAGGATCGAGAGGCTGGACGTATTGTATGAAGCTTTAAAGTTTAACCTTTGCGTTCTTGCGAGAGGCTGTGTTTATATATTGGGATTCCTGACACCTTTGCGTCATGTCACGCCGAGCCCTTCCCCTACAAATGCAAAAAGCAGAGAATTACATGGAGTTGGGATGAGAGAAGAGATTGAAGTAAATAGTTTAGGTTAAGGAATGAACGAGTGCTCTGATCATATTGATTTATTGTCCATAATTCTAATGAACAAGTTGAGCTCATTGTTAATATTTTCTCCTTATTACCTGTGGCATCTCCTGCTCTTTTCTCCTTCATTGCAGCACGATGATACTCTCACGGCCTCACCTCACTTCCCCTGGCCTTCTCCCCGAAAACCCTGACAACCACCACTTAGTTCCCCTGACCTTTTCCCAGGTCACCTTTACAACTACCACTTGGTGGAGTTCATAATGGCTNCCCAAAAAAAACACAAATTGTTTTTAGCCCTGAGCATTTGCTTTTACGATCCCATAGAATGTGGATGGTGTGACATTCACAACAACGGAAGTAAAACAAAACAGGCCAGTCCTAAAAAATGATTCCAAGTCTAGCTCTGATACTTAAAGCTCCAAGCAATGCAAGGAGATCAACATTCCCAAAAACAAGACATGCTCTAAACTCTCGAGTACTTTAAATCACCTTGCTGTTCCGCGCCAACCTTGCCTGCTTCACTACTTAATTGCCCTAACCAGCTATTTACCACCTCCGCCCCTCCTGAAGCAGCAAACTGAAAGGCAAACATTATACAAGTGCCTTATAAGTATTTCAATAGTTTTAATAGCAACAAACATTATCTCATACGGTCGTACCATTTTATACCAAATTTTGAAGTGAAGTTTATGTTTGTTCATCTTGACTACGCTATCGGCCTATCCAACTTTGTCCATCACCATCCTCCTAAATTAGCAAAACCAGTAGGTGAATGGCGCATAATGAGAGTACCTTTCTAATGAGCAATGACTACACGAATCTACGACTGAAGTACAAACCTTAAAACATGCCTGCCTAGTATGACTATCACCTTTTATTAGCTAACCTTAAGGTACGTAGTAATTGGTCTATTTCAACACCAGAGCAATGAACTGTAAGTCTGTAAGAGCACTAATGAAAGCTGCTTATAATCTTATATCACCTGTATAGGGCTATACCCTTAGCTCAACGCACACAAATACCAGGAAGAGGAAATCAAAACCTGATTATCGGAGCCGGTCGATTTGTGATTGAAGGTACACAATCTGTTTGATTTTGGCATCTGAAGACACAAAATGATGCAAAAAGTTACATATATCTCCATATGATTAACAACAAAACAAGGATATCATACAAATACTGAAAGGGAAATTGATTAGGGCTTACCTTCTCTGTTTACTGCTACCATAGAAACCTTAATTAAGTAGATTCTCTGGAACTTGGCCAGTTACGATCTCAATAGCCATGGAAGAAAGAAGAAAAATGGCGTTTGGCTATTCATTTGGATTCTAGGCTCTATCAGTTACCTGGCGGCCTTCTACTTGATTGGTGAATTTGGAAAGAGTTTCCCCGACAGAGCCTCACTATTTGACACGTATTATAACTATAAGTGACTGTTGCTTCTTCCAAAAGACATTGCTAAAAATTACTGCTACAGTAAATTGAACTCTAAAGTTGAAAACTTACCGGTAGTAGAATCACATACCTCTGCATCTACTGATGATTTAGGTCCTGTATGGTGGACTATGGTATATTCAAATTCCAAACCCGTAATGTTGTTATATAGTCGGTTCACGTAGTAGGTAACTGCGCGCACTCATGCTTGAAGAATTTAAACTGATTAGTTACTTCAAAAATCTGCATATAATAGTTGCGTTGTGAGTAGATGGATAAATGGATTCGAGGCGGTGATGGAGTAAAATGTTTTTGTGTTACTGTCGAACAAAAAGTAGAGTCAGTACTCGGTTTGTTGGAATGTAAAAACTTGTACTGCTGTCTAGTTATAGATATTCATCAATGTGTGGCAGAATGGATTGTTTCCTTTCCATGTACTTTTCATGTCTGATCAGTAATGGATACTGGTTTCATACTCAATTCTTGTTCCATTATGTCCGAACAGCTGAGGAGACAACGGCTCAAGGAGAAGATGAGAGCGCTCCAAGACCTCATACCTAATTGTAGTAAGGTAACCCTGACTTGTTACTTTTCTTGTATGCTTCATCATGGATGGTGCATGCTTGATTTATCAAGGTTGAAAAGGCTTAATTATTAGTACTTGCAAGTTTTAAGCTGTGTTTGGATCTTGTTTCGTCCCAATGTTTCAATTCTTGTTGTGTTTTTACCTTCAGTTCACATCTGTTCCTTATTCCACCACTGAATAAATCAAATTCATACCTAATGCTCACACACAATACCAACACTTGTAGTCTCATTTCCAGAATTTAAGCCTAATCTTCTGCAGTATTTCTCTGTAATTGTCCAGCTGCAGATAACTATAGTACTAATATGTTCTCTTGAATTAATTTCTCATCTGCAAAACAAAAAAACCAACGGTATTGAAACAATTGTGATCCAAACAAGACCTTGTTTATATGCGCATAGTATGACAATTGTCCATTTCAGAGAGACAAAGCATCAACCCTTGATGACGCTATAACCTACATCAAGTCCTTGCAGTATCAACTTCAGGTATTTCACTCTCTTTGTTACCCGTAATCTGATACACACCACTCCATGTACCGAGAATCCATATCTCGCTAGCATCAAGATCAGGTATTTTGCACCCCCACAGAATGCAAAAGCACATACGTGCTCCTCATTGTGCATATTTGAGTGGGACAGACGATTTGTGTTGCAAGAGTTGATGTGTATGCGTGTTTTTTTGTTATAATATCCACACAAGTTGCCTCATTATGCACTTTTTTAGGCGATATCTATGGGAGCAGGATACACTATGTTCCATTCACCATGGAACATGTCTCTACAACCAGGGGTACAAGGAACGCAGAATCCGGGCTTCCCACAACTCCATCATGGAGGGCTAAATGCAGGAATGGGATACGGGATGGGAATGGAGATGCCTGGCCATTCGTCAGTTAATTTTCCAGTAAACCAGATCGGATTGCACGATAAACATAGTTCGTTGCCCTCAGCTTCTTCCGGAACTCGACAGGGAACATCAGAAGTCCAGTCATTTCAGAATCATGGCAATGTTATGGAACCGGCACACTTTGCATCACCTTCTTCAGCACCAGTGAGTAGGGCACCAATCTGCTCAGTAAGTAACCCTTCGTACGGACCACATTGTAAGACGGTGTGACTGTTTGTCGTGTTTGTCACGGTGCTCTTCACATAGTAGGTAATCGTGTGAATCGCCCGTGATGAACTAGTTCATCGATCTTCCTCCTAGCTAGCTAGCTAGATGCATTATTGCACAAGGTAGCTAGCTAATTATCACATGTCTTTCCACAGATAGCTAGCTAATTATCTCATGTCTTATGAAAATCAATTCATGTTATAATGTTGTTGTTTTTAAAGAGTACTGTTTGTTTTCATCTGTGTGCATGTCCAGAATATTTTGGCCTTCAACAGCCATAATTTTTGTACAATTTTGCACATCATATTAAACTTTCATGTAATCCAAGTTCCTTTCTAATACAGAGAGCAAACTGCTAACTCCTTGCCTATATTGATCTTTTAACTCTCCGAGATGTGAACTTTAGGCTCAGGTTAAATTTGTATTTCAATTAAGTTTAGTTCAGCTCCATTTAATTCAGTTTAGTTCAGATAAAAAACTCTCGGTCGTATTAAACGGAGTCACAATGGCATTAGATACCTTTCTTCTTGGTCTATTCCAAAGGAGTAATTCAATACCACGGGACACTCTTATCTCCAGTCTACAAGTACCACATAATAGTATATCACTGCAAAGACTTTTCCAAGTCGTTAAAATTATAATTCAAATTAAAGAATTAAATAAATAAATAATAATAAAAAAATATATGTGACATGCATCTTTTTTGCTCACCATAACAGACATGTGACGCGTTTTTCACGTCAACTACCACGTCACACGGGTGACGCATAGGTGACATACGTCAACCATAACGAGCAGCCTTAGATACCTTTCTTCTTGGTCTATTCCAAAGGTGTTAAATACTAATTCAATACCATGGGACACTCTTATCTCCAGTCTGCTAGCAACTACAAGTACCACAAAATAGTATAACACTGCAAAGACTTTTTCCAAGTCCTTAAACTTAGACATGCCGTAAAAGGAAAGGCAAGGAAAAGAAAGAACCACCCCACCCATATGTTCGATTATATATCCCTTAGAAGTTAGAACCAAGCAGCATTATTCTATCCTCATTGACATGGCCATTATTTACCTCATTTTGCTCTGTTCTTTCATTTCAACACCAGTTTCTTGTCAGCAGCTAGATGAGTTCACCTACAGCGGATTTCGCAACGGTGATGCCAACAATATAACCTTGAGCAATGTGGCTGAAATGAAAAGAAATGGCGTCATTCAGTTAACATCCTCCGATATTAGATTAACAGGTCACGCATTTCACTCCACTCCGTTTCAGTTCAAGAACTCCACCAACGGTACTGTATCTTCGTTCTCAACCTGCTTCGCCTTCTGTATAGTTCCAAGTCAGTCGAGTTCAGGGAGTGGCGTTGGCCTTACATTCATAATCGCGCCTTCAAGAGATTTTACTAGTGCTCTGTGGGGCGGGTTCCTCGGTCTGTTGAGCTCTGGCCAAAATGGTAACTCTTCAAATCACATATTTGCGGTTGAGTTCGATACATATCAGAATAATGAGTTCAGGGATATTGATGGTAACCATGTCGGGATTGATATCAACAGCTTGGTGTCAAATGCCTCTGTTCCAGCTGCCTATTTTGGTAATGATACAGTCAGGCATGATATCAATCTCGTTAGTGGTCAGCCGATTCTGGCTTGGGTCGAATATGATTCAGTTACAACGTTCTTAAACGTTACTCTCTCCCCGTCCTCCATGAGGCCAAGCAGGTCTAGCTATATTGTCTGTTCGAGTAGACTAGTCTCCTGTTCTGTTGGAAAATATGTATGTTGGATTCTCTGCTTCAACGGGTTTGCTTACGGGTTCGCATTACCTTTTGGGATGGAGCTTCAGAATGAATGGAGAAGCTATGTCGCTGGATTTGGACTCTCTGCCTTCACCACCGCGAATCAGGAGGAGAAACTACAATGCTATGATTGTTAGTGTTTCTGTTGTTTCATTCTTCGCTATCTTGCTTTCGTTGCTAATTGTTGTTTTCTTGATTAAGAGAGTTAAGAACTCTGAAACAGTCGAGTCGTGGGAGCTTGAGACCGGTCCTCATAGGTTCAAGTACCTCGAGCTAAAGAGAGCGACTAAAAATTTCAAAGATAGTAATAAGTTGCTTGGTTCTGGAGGATTTGGTAAAGTATATCACGGGATATTGCCCAAGTCGAAAACAGAAGTTGCGGTGAAGAAGATCTCACATCAATCAGATGAGCATTGAGCAGGGGTTGCGTGAATTCATGTCCGAGATTTCTAGCATCGGTAGGTTTCGCCACAGGAATTCGGTTCAGTTGCTGGGGTGGTGCAGAAGTGGAAAAGATCTTTTACTTGTTTATGATTACATGCCTAATGGGAGCTTGGATAAATTTTTGTTTGATGAACCTGAACATGTATTGAGTTGGGAGTTGAGGTTCAACGTTATCAAAGGCGTTGCTTCCGCATTGTTTTACCTACATGAAGGATATGAACAGATTGTCATCCACAGAGACGTTAAGGCTAGTAATGTGTTGCTTGATGGTGAAATGAACGGCAGGCTAGGAGATTTCGGGCTTGCAAAACTATGCGATAATGGGTCAAATCCAGGGACAACACGGGTAGTTGGCACCATTGGATACATTGCACCGGAATTGGCAAGAACAGGACGGGCCACCACGAGTTCTGATGTGTTTGCATTTGGCAGTGTTATGCTTGAAGTTGCGTGTGGACGAAGGCCTATTGGGTTCGAAGGGGGGCGGCACGACTTGCACTTGGTTGATTATGTGTGGAATAAATGGAGAGAAGGGACCGTGCTTGATGTGGTGGACCAGAGGTTGG
The DNA here is from genome assembly GCA_028659135.1 of Plantago lanceolata. Lineage (NCBI taxonomy): Eukaryota > Viridiplantae > Streptophyta > Magnoliopsida > Lamiales > Plantaginaceae > Plantago > Plantago lanceolata. The sequence goes on from JAQRGC012129579.1 coordinate 7,976, forward strand.
ATGGTGAGTTTGATGAAAATGAAGTGTTGGTAGTATTGAAGGTGGGATTGATGTGTTCAAGCAACGACCAATCGGCTAGGCCTACCATGAGACAGGTCTTGATGGTGAGATGGAGATCGTAGAGGCGGTGCGTACACCAGGGCCAAGGGAAGAATGTTGGCGGGGGAGGATATATATGACATATTTTCGTGGCCTAAGTAAGGGATCTTGTACATAAGCAGGAACGTGACAACTGACAACCTTGTCGTGCGAAAAGGTGTGAACGTGGTCATCGTTCTGACTCTACTATAGTTCACTAGTAGATATCAGTGTTAATCTTGATGGTGGAAGTTGTACTAACATTGTTTCCAGATATATGTGGTGAATGCAATTCATCTCCCAGTTGCCCCTCACCCACATCATTATCATCTACAGTGGATTAAGGACGTTGAGACCGTGACGGTTACTAAGCAATGTCAAGACCGTTTTTCTGCTCGTGAATTTTATCATGACTTTGTGCTTTGGGATGTTGTGGACACAAGCACTTCATTTCCCTCCCTCTTCACCTCACTCTAAAAATTCACAAGCACTTCTTCGCAATTGACAATCGAAAGCAGTTATCGAACTTCTTCATCGTCTGATCACTATAGATAATGGCATGTATACATTTTCCGTCTCCCTATTCATCACTATTCCTTACTTTTCAATTACCGAAATGCTACCCAATCGCAATACTAAGTTTCAATCCTAGCTTTCAGGCGAGAAATCATCAATGGCGTGGTCACTCGAGCTACTCCGATCAAATTCATCGCCCCAGCGTCGTTGATCCATCCGGAGCTGACAAAACCTAATTGTAGAGGGCCATAAATGTAATGGGTTGGGTACTAATCCAACCCATAATGTTTTCTACTCCAACCCAGACCCGTTAATTTATTACATGTATTCGGATTGGGGTTGGGGTTTATAAATAAAAACCCGAAAACCCGAAAAAAATTGGCATTTCTAAAATATTGTGAAATAAAGTCGAACACTGTTAGTTTTCTAAATTATTGTGGAATATACCCAAAGAATAAAGTTAGAACACTTGCATATGATATGAAAAAAATGTGAGTGGGTAATGAAAAATAACTAATTATTTTTCTTAAATTAAATTTCGAATGTCCTCCTTAAATCCGTTTCGACTAAATCATAGCCAAATACTCCCATGTTCTTTATCTTTGTTCTTCCCCATTTTTTGAGGGGTAAAATGTGATATTCATTCACATAAAAATAACGGTCCAAATTACTTCATCGATAAAACCTCACGACCAGTACGTTTAATAAAAATAACGGTCCAAATTACTTCTCCGGTAAAACCTCACGACCAATACGTTTAATAAATGTGCTTCTAGCAAGCCTATGAGCAACATCATTACAATTGCGGGGAACAAACTCAAACCGTATCGAAATAAAACTTGAGGAAAGATCAGTATGGTGCCGAAGGTTTCGCTGGAAAGAAAAAAAAAAGGCTTTTTACCTCTAATACCCCTGTTAGATCACTTAATTACATATTAGTCCTCAATGTTTTGTCTATTACATTCATATACCTCCTCAGATCATTTAATTACATCTGAGTCCACGAATTTGACTTTTGAAGAATTAAAACTTGGAAAATACAATTTTGTCCCTAATCAATTATCAGTTTTTTTAGTTGACCAAACAGCTTCAATTTTTTTTAATTGCACATTGATCCCTACACTTTTCTATATTACACAATTCACATTAAAATACTTGAAAATTCACCCCATAACTTATCTAAATTTTAATTTACCTCAAACTATAATAAAACATATTTTTTAAATACATCACAATAAAAGAAAATTAAAAAAAAAAAAAAGTAAACAAATTTTTTTTTGATCGGAGCTCGTTCGAGCTCCAATCGAATATGCATACACATCTCCGATTGGAGCTGTGTTTCAGCTCCAATCTGGAGCTGTGACGGCTCCAGACCGGAGCTGTGTAACAGCTCCGATCAGGAGCTGCAACACAGCTCCGATCGGAGTTGTGTACAGCTCCGATTTGGAGCTGTTTAGCTGCAATCTGGAGCTGTCAACACATCTTCGATTGGAGCTGTGTTGTTGCAATTTTCAGCCGCCGGAAAACTAATTTTTCGGTGGCCGGTAAATTTAAAATTTCTGAAAGAAAGAAGAAAAGGAAAAGAAAAGTGAAAAAGGAAAAAGAAAAGTAGAAAAAGGGAAGTAAAAATAAAATAATAATGAATGTGGAGTTTTTTTTTTAAGCCCTAATGTGAAAATTGGGTTAAGCTGCGTTCGGAGAGAGAAATAAGGAAAGTTGATTTAGAGCTGGTCAACAGCTTATGGCTCATCGGGACTTGGATGTAATTGTTGAAACATGAGGGATTGATCTGAGGTTAGGGTCTCTAAGGAGGGTAGCTGGCGTAAAAAACCGAAAAAAAGAATAAAATAAGCAAAGAGAACTAGAGATGACCTTATGGAAAAGGTTCCTAAGACACATGATGGAAAAATCACAAGAGTCCATCTCCGGGAAGACCAACTATCCCAAAGACAAAAAAAAGACCAATAGAAAAACTAAAATGCACTAAAGGGTCAACCCGCGAGTTTTGAAAAAAAAAAAAAAAAACGCTCAATGTTTGTCTGAGTGCTATTATAGCAATAAAATTTCACTAGTTTTGATGTTCAGTGTTTACTAATAGAACGTTCAATGTTTACTAATAGAATACTCAATGTTTGTCGGAATGCTATTATAGCAGTGGAATTTCACTAGTTTTGATGTTCAATGTTTACCAATAGAACGCTCAATGTTTGTCGGAGTGCTATTATATAATTGAAATTTCACTGGTTTTGATGTTCAATGTTTAATAACAGTACGTTCAATGTTTACTAATAGAACGCTCAGTGTTTGTCGGAGTGCTATTATAGCAGTGAAATATCACTGGTTTTGATGTTTAATGTTTATTAATAGAATTGCTCAATGTTTGTCAGCGTGGTCATTATAGCAGTGAAATTTCACTAAGACCCAATTCGATTTAGGGTTTGTAATAACCCAAATTAACAACAAATCATCTCCAA
>JAQRGC012130222.1:0-11833 GCA_028659135.1 Plantago lanceolata
AAAAAAAAAAAAAAAAAAAAAAGAAAGAAAGAAAGAAAGAAGTGATCATGAGACAATAAGCTTTGCCTAGTTTTCCATATCTTTGGAAGGCATCTTACCCCTATGCGTAAGGCTAACGATTCTTGCTCCCATTAATTAGGATTTAAAAGAAAGCAAATTATTTTGCAAGCCACAGTAAAGAGTTCCCTTGCATTAACAAATATCACCAAATTGCTGTGCACAATAGTTCTATTCACTGAATTGCATCAGTTAAACAAGGATTGCAGTTTACTTTGACAAAAAAGTTTAATATAAAGAAGGGAGCCAGGAAAAACCTCTCCTTGTCTCTCCTGTCCACATAAAATATTGAGAGAAATCCAGAAACGATAATACTGGAACATATCCAAGCGGAAGACGGCAACTTTACTCTGGTTGTTCTTCCCTGGAAAACCCGATATAACAAACAAAGAACCAACAGTCATGACTCACAAAGACCACGTTCTGGTGAAATCATACAGTATAAAGTAGTACTAATAAATAATTCGTGGAGATGAACTCACAGTGGTCAAGTCCCATATGGCAGCTGGGAATAGAAAACAGGTTGCAGAAGCAATGGTCATAGCAAGAAGCCGCCATATCAGCTGTTTCTGGAATCATTGAAGGAAAGAGCTTATAGTTACAGCTAATTTTCTTTAACAACAAACAGCCCCCATCCCATGAATGCTAGAACTACGTGGAGCTTGGATCCCCGCATAAAATAAGACGTTTCACAAGGTGCAGAGAGTCAATACCTTGACATATACACATCTTGCAATCACCCATCTAGTGCTGGTAAAATTCCAGCAAAGACAGGAGTATGCCTTTAAATCTGATCAACTTCTCTAAACACGATCTTTTCATGACTTCCATTATATAGTGTTTTATAGTTAAGTTCACCATAAAGCGTGATCCATAACAGCTTGAGACCCATTTATGTAAACTGTAAACTAATATGCATCATTCACGAATGAAATACCTCGGCATGTCATGCAGATCATATGCTGGATAAGCACAAGTAAGACAACACATTCAACACAAATATAGCATCATAGTTCCTTACAAATTATCGACAGAACTAGTACAGGTGAGAAGGTTAACAGATAAAGAAAAGGTATACCTTTCCCCAAATATGGAGTCCCCTACTGTACAATACTCCATGAATAGGACCAGTGCAGTAAGCTGATATGGACCTGAAATGAAAATAACTATCACCTCAGATAATTGTCTGGCAGCTATGTAAAACGAAAAAGTAACATTCCAGTTAATCTAGCAAGTTCTTGAACACAAGTACACAACCACCCAATAAAAGCTCAGTTTAGACTTTAGAGAGTAGTTATCAGAGTATTTCATCAACCCTACCACACCCCAATTAGGCAATTAGGATGGCTAAATTAACTATACATACTAGGCTTTTCATCTTACATACACATATCATATATAAATCAACAAGAAAGTAGACAAACATAATGGAAAAAAACACACTATTCAGTATTCACAAAATTTCTTACATGAGAGCAGCACGGATAGGCCCATTTCTTGGGGGAACCCGAGTTGAGTTCACCATTTCTCAGTCTTCTCCTGATTCCGAGTAACAGGAATTCTTGGAGTTGCTGGGCTGGGGATTGCCATCAACGAACTTTATCAATGCAGTAGCTTCTTAATCCAGCTATTAGCTGTTCCACTGTTATGAATCATTGAATTGTAAGGGAAACAATCGGCACGTGTTAATTGGTTTAACCATGTTTTAAAATTCAGAACCGGTTCGACCGGAAATCCTACTGCAAATGTCATGTCAAATGGCTGAATAAGCTTCTGAAAAAGCTTTTGGGCCGGAGGGGCTGAGCCGCCTGAACCAGTATAATTCGTAACAACTAACAACCCGACCATTATTCGATCGAGATCTAACCCTTTAAATTATGTTGTGGCCCGGTCACACACGTCTTACTGGTATGATATTGTCCGATTTGAACTTGAACCCGAACAAATTTATTTTTAAAAATCACCAAAAATGCCTCATACAATATGTGAGTGGTGGTCATGTGAAACAACTGACAACTAAGCCGGTCTATTTGCGGTTCAAGCGGTTTTATCCTTCTATTTTTATTTTTTATTATTTTGTACGAAAGGTGAGCACTATATTCTATTCATGCTACAAATGTAAAAACATAATGGTACATATTAGATACGATGAATATACGCAATGCAAATCTCTGTGTTACCACCGCTAGATTTTTTTTTCTTCTTCATATGACTATTTCATGTATATATTATTAATAGGATAAAAATTGCTCCCTTTGTTTCATTTTAAAATTTATAGGGTGACTATTTTTTACTGAACTTCAACCTTATACTATTTTTCATTGTATCATCATAGAATATAATAAACTACGATAATCCATGGACCATGGTTCTATAGCACCACAATAACTTTCGATTTTTTCTTTTGTTAAACCATAAATTCAATTCAATTTTATTTTCCATAAAAGTGTTCAAATATGGAATTATCTATTAACGAATCGTAACTCTCGTTAACTTGTGACTTGTGAGTACCACCAACATAAATTTAGAGGTCTGCGGATTGAGCATGATTCATAACCATAGCTCAATATATTCGATGAACCCTCGTTATTCGCTTTTGGTAAAAAAACGAGACTGGAAGTGAAAACCAGATATTCATATTGTCCCTTTGTAAAATTAAAAACCGTTGGCTATATAACCCGAAAAATGAAATTGGGACAGTTAGTCGATTAGGGTTTTAAAGCCCTCTCACTTCGTCTCCAAAACCCTTCACTTCAGCGTCTCCCCTGCATCCAAACCGGCCGAGTAACAGCCGTTCCCCTCGAAATAATCACATAAAGAGAACCGTGTGGCCTAGTCGCCGGAAGCAATGACGATACTCGCCGCCTCCAAATCGGAGCTGAAGAAACGCCAAACTCAATCCAAAAAATCCAAGTCCGGTGGCTTCGAGTCCCTTGGGTTGTGCCCTAACGTCTACAATGGAGTCAAACGGAAAGGCTACCAGGTACCAACGCCGATTCAGCGTAAAACGATGCCGTTAATCATGTCCGGATACGACGTCGTTGCCATGGCCCGAACTGGTTCCGGTAAAACGGCGGCGTTTCTCATCCCGATGCTCCAGAAGCTCCAGCAGCACGTTCCTCAGGCTGGCGTTAGGGCTCTGATCCTTTCCCCGACCCGTGACTTGGCTCTCCAGACCTATAAGTTCACCAAGGAGCTCGGCCGCTACACAGGTTAACTGATTATTCGGTCGATTTATTTTATGTTCTGCTTGCTGAGCTGTAGAATTGACATTTTTCGTAATTATATGGGTTGTGTTTACTGTATTGAGTTTTGAATATGCATTTGCTTGCTGAGCTTTAGAATTGACATTTTTCGGTAGCATTTGTAATTATATGTGTTGTGTTTCCAGTTTTATGTTAATATACTGAACTCTGTTGTATGTTTTGTAGATTTACGCTCTGCGTTAGTGGTTGGTGGTGATAGTATGGAGAGTCAGTTTGAGGAGCTGTCACAGAATCCGGATTGCATTATTGCGACTCCTGGTAGACTTATGCACCATCTAGAAGAGATTGAGGACATGTCGTTGCGCACTGTGGAGTATGTGGTGTTTGATGAAGCTGATTGCCTCTTCAGCATGGGTTTTGCTGAACAATTGCATCAAATTCTAGCCAAGATGGGTGAGAATCGGCAGACGTTGCTTTTTAGCGCGACTATGCCAAGTGCATTGAAGGAATTTGCCAAAGCTGGTCTTAGGGACCCTCAACTAGTAAGGCTTGATCTGGAGACAAAAATTAGCCCGGATTTGAAGCTTGCTTTTTTTACTGTAAGGGAGGAGGAAAAACACGCTGCTTTGTTGTATTTAATACGGGAGCAAATAGGTGCTAATGAGCAGACTTTGGTATTTGTTTCTACTAAATACCATGTTGAGTTTATCAGTACTATACTTCAGGAAGAGGGTATAGTTGCATCGGTTTGCTATGGTGACATGGATCAAGATGCCCGTAAAATGCATGTATCAAGGTTCAGGGCTAGAAAGACTATGCTTCTAATAGTTACAGATGTGGCAGCTAGGGGAATTGATATACCTTTACTCGACAATGTAATCAATTTCGATTTCCCTCCTAAACCTAAGCTGTTTGTACATCGTGTCGGACGTGCTGCTAGGGCCGGTCGCAAGGGTACAGCCTTTTCATTTGTTACGCATGAAGAAATGCCTCATGTGTTAGATCTTCATCTCTTTCTGTCAAAACCAATTAGGCCTGCTCCTTCTGAGGAAGAGCTGTTGCAAGATAAGGATGGCTCCATGGCCAAGATAGAGCAAGCACTCAGTAGTGGAGCTACCGTCTATGGACGTTTTCCCCAGACGGTTATAGATCTACTGATGGACAGAGTTCGAGAAATTATTGATGCTTCGACAGAACTGAATGCTTTGCTGCGACCCTGTGCAAAAGCATTTGCATTGTACACGAAGACGAAAGAAAAACCTGCAAGGGAGTCTATCAAGAGAGTTAAAAAGTTACCCCGTGAAGGTTTACATCCAATGTTTAATCATATTCTACGCAATGACGAATTGACATCTATAGCCTTCTCGGAACGCCTGAAAACATTTAGGTAAATTTTGAGTCGCTCTTTTAATTCAATGGTTAAAGCTATTTCTATGGTGATTATTATTCTAATTTTTGGACACCGAATTTCTTATAGACCTAAGAAAACCGTTCTGGAAACTGAAGGTGAAAATGCAAAACCAAAAGATCATAAGGTAATGCCAGGTCCTTTTTCATCTTTCATTTCTTGATATCTTGCCAAAAAAGGATATGCTTGCCCAACGCAAATACATTTTATTGTTACTGTAATAAATGTGGGGATAATTACAGGGATCATCCAGGCAATGGATTGATGTAATGAAGTTAAAAAGAGCGATTCATGAGGAGGTTATTAGTAAATTTCAGGAGCAGCGTGCTAAAGATCATCTCGTGAAGGTAACTGTCTTAAAAGGCTATATGGATTTCTAGTTGTTACATATATGACTAAGTGGACATCAATCAGATCGTCATATATTGATTGCTGTTTGTGTTTGGTTTATTGCTAATTTTTAGTCCCTCTTATTTATATTACATGGTGTTTTAACAAATTGCAACTTGTTGGAGATATTTAAAGTTCTAGCCTCTACTTACTTTTTGCATTATAAGTCCATTCCTACCCCTACTTGTTCCCCTTGCAGTTGATATACTTTTTACTTTCTCACTGGAACCTAAATAGGGATGATAGTGGAAAAAGTATATCACATCAGTAAGTTCGCAAGTGACTAAAACTTATCTATTAAAAATAGGAGTGAGTAGCAGTGATAGGAATCGAGGAGAAATTCCAATTTTCTTCTAGAAGTTTATCCTCAGATATTAGATAAACCTCTAGAGTTGGAATCGGCAATTCTCAAGTTATTTGTTTCAGCAGGGAGCTTGAAACCCTCGGATACAACATGCTATTAATTTAGTCTGCTGGCTTCGAGTGATCTTACATCTGATTTGACCTCCTTTTTTACATTTGTGGCTTTGATAGGTGCACTTATACTAACTTGCATGTACATGAGCTTGTTGAATGTGTTGTTTGTTACTTGTTTGAGGTTTCATGAATTCAGCCCTTTTTAAGTATAATAAATTTCAGCTTCTTGATGAAAATGACTGAGGAATGGCTGAATGGGTGTATTTGTATATTTATTTGCATCTGGAAGTGAAGGGNGGGGGGGGGGGGGATGCATACACAACAAAAGTGAGTTAGCTACTTGATTTATGGAGGTTAGCTACTTGATTTATGGACTAGTTGTCTAAGTTTGCCCCTTTTTGGCATTGTTGTTTATGCTGATACCTGAGAACACGTGATCTTATGGTTTTATGATGTTGCATGCACAAAAAAAAGCCCTCTTGGTTCTGTGATTGATTTAATACCTGCTTATTTACTCCTTGGTTGTGCTCATGTGAGTTAGCTACTCGATTTACGGCTTAGTTGTCTACGTTTGCCCCCTTTTTTTCCCGATAGTTTTGGCATCATTATTTACGTTGATACTTGAGAACACGTGATCTTATGGTTTTATGCTATTGTGTCTAGTTGAGTATATTGCATAGTTGCCTCACTATTTGTGCATATACAGCCCTTTTCTCTTGTTTTTATTAGTATACGGATTCATTTTCTTGATGCATATGGTGGAGGCTGGCAGTACATGAACATTCTTACTCGAAAGTGTTTTCTCTATATTTGAACATTACTGAGTTTTTCATACCAAAAATCAAATGCTATTGAGTCATTATCTGAATCTTATGCCCCTGTACTTGCCTTAGTGTACATTTTTGAAGTCATTAGATTCAACTTGATCCTGCACAACTGTTAAATGTGATTCATAATTTTCCAAGTGCTCATGTGCATCTTTCTATGTCATCTTTTCTTCTATAGGAAGTTGAACCAGAGGAAGACGAACCAGATGAGGCTCCATCTAAGGATAAGCGGAAACGAGGTGTTTAATTTAACATATATACCTTTTCATCCCATGCATAGGTTGTTTGATATATATGTTAGACATGAAGTAGTATGTTTATACCCTCCCTAATAATTATGCTGTTTTTTTGGTTAGCACTCTTTAAATTTTCTAACTAGTTAATTTATTTCAACAGTTTCTGGCACCAAAAGAAAGCCACAGAACTTTAAGGATGAAGAGTACTTCATAAGTTCAGTTCCTACTAATCAGGTGATTACTTTAATCCCATTGTTTCATGGTTCACCATCAGTTTGTTCGTTTATATGAAATTGATCATAGATTCTGTACCTGTCCTTGTAAGTAACATCTTAGTTAGTAACGTCTGTTTATTTCTGGCCATTGGCCAAGCACAGTTTCTTATATTGGACCTGAATTGATAGTAGTATGTGACATGTAAGTTAACCTTTCAAACCTTCCATTTTTCAGCATTTTGAAGCAGGGCTTACAGTGGAATCCAACGGATTTGAATCAAACAGGTAAAGGCTGATTAATTAGACAGGAATTGCAGATATTTAGCTTTATTTTTACCTGCACCACCAATGGCATTAAATTTCAGCATTCTTGGATTTCCTTTAGAAATATTATTATATTTATAATCTTGTTTGGTCTCTGGACTTCAACAAATGAAATGTTCAGGCTGGAAGCTGCTGTCCTTGATCTGGATGCTGATGATACTACGGGTCTCCGGCAACAGAAATCTTCTTATCATTGGGATAAGGTAATTAATCTATTGAAGGGAATGTTCACATTCCAGAGTTGATCTCCTGATTATTGTAATTTGTCGGTGCTGACTTATGTATCTCTGTTACAGAGGAGCAAGAAGTACGTGAAGCTAAACAATGGAGACCGCGTAACTGCTAGTGGCAAGGTATTCTTTTGGCACATTGCTCATTAGAGAGGAAAGTCATACTTGTTATTTTTCACAATCCTTTCAGTGACATGTTCCGATATCTTCAATTTTTAATTTTTTTTTTTTTTTCATATTTCCTTTCAGACAAGGGATACCTTTTATATTCTATACCCTTGTGTGTCTTCTGATTAGAAATTCTCGGCCTGTAGTGAGATAGATGTGTGCCACACGATAATGTGTCACACTGGTGGTTCTTTTGTTCGGAGCTAAACAATATGGTTTGATGATTTGATCTGCACAAGTAGCCAGGTGGTTCTTTGTTATCTTTGATAATGTGTGTATCTTGGCTTGCAGATAAAAACAGAAAGCGGAGCAAAAACAAAAGCCAACAAAACTGGTATATACAAAAAATGGCAAGCACAGTCCCACAAGAAAGTATCGCTTAGAGGAACAAACGATGACACGGCGGTTACTGAAGCAGCTCCTAGTTCGGCAGGTAGAGATTTATCAACGAGTATGGTAATATTATAGTAAATGAGAAGAATATATCATTTACATTTAGGTTTTCGTTGGACAGGTCGTTCTGGTTTTCATGGAGATAACCGAAGGTTCAAGGGCGGAAGAAATCAGCAGAGGTCAGTGCCAAATGCCCATGTCCGCTCAGAGATCAAAGACAAGGAACAAGTTCGCAAAGAAAGGCAAAAGAAAGCAGACAGAGTTTCTTACCTCAAGAGCAAACCTAATAAGAAAGGGAAAAAGTTTGGCAAAAGTGGCCATGGCAAAGATGGCAATGGCAAAGGTGGGTTTGGCAAAAATGGCAATGGCAAAGGTGGGCACGGCAAAGGTGGGCATAGCAAAAATGCCAATGGCAAAAGGGGTAGAGCAAGGTAGGATTTACGGTTATGGTGGATGTTTATATACTGGCACTTTGTGCCCATATTATATGGAGAAAAGATCTGGAACTGCAGTTATGTATTTGATAACATTATATAGGGGTAGTTTTTTCATCAGCATTCATGCTTGTTTTGTAATCTGAATTTTATCACAGTTTTGTACGAGTAATTGTTTAAATCTGCAAGAAACAAAATTTTGTGATTATGAAACCTTTTCTAGCCTGGCTGGTGTCTTCTTATCTCGTGTGTATTTGTCACCCAACAGAGAACAGACATAACAATTTCGCCAAGAAAATGAGTCGAACTAGATGGAACTAGTAAGGGTATGAGTAATGAGATAGCCGAAGCATGTCAGTACGGCAGTACCAACAGGATGTGAGAGGTGACCGTACACAAAATACAATGCCGGCCTCAGTTACAAGTTCACTAACAGAGGAGGTTCTCAACACAATTTCGCCAAGAAAATGAGTTGAACTACATGGAACTAGTAAGGGTATGAGTAATGAGATAGCCGAAGCATGTCAGTACCAACAGGATGTGAGAGGTGACCACACACAAATACAAGGCCGGCCTCAGTTACAAGTTCACTAACAGAGGAGGTTCTCAACCGAAGTGTCAGTTCACTTTTCCGCACGTGAGTCGAATCTGACCATCAGGAGCAGTCAGGACATGCAGGCTAGACAACTTGATCATTGCGGCAGCAAAGTCCCTCCGGAATAGAGAGGCATCAGACGCATAGGCTTGAACCCAAATTAAGGTGTCCTGGCGAGCCGTGAGCTGCTGGTCTGCGAACAGAAATCCCTTCTTCTGCAAAAGATTCCTGAAGTAGAGTGTGCCAAAATCATTTCCAGGCCCTTCAATGTCCATATTAATTACTCCAGTACCATTATCAGCTGAGATGCTTGACAAGTTCAGGACAGATGATGATGCGGAAGGAAGGGATGGGGGAGGAGCTGATTGGGGATGGCTGCCATTGCACTTCAGCCTGAGAGTTTGAAGAAAGTCAGCGTCTATTGGATTGTCATCTCCACGTTGTTCATCACTGAGCCTCTTCCTCATGAATTGGCAATGGATCCGTCCTGTGCTATGGGAACCTATCAAACACGAAAATGGAACACTTTGACTAAGACTTTGAAAATGAAATTCAAGTAGCATGCTTGTTTTACCACAGTAACTTTGTTTCCCCAAATTCTCCCTTCAATTTCAAGAAAACACAACACAACAATTTAGCTGGCAAATTAGCAAAATCAGGAGGGCCGTATACACGGATAAACTAATAATCCCCAAATTCGGAGATGGAGCATAATTCGCTGTCTCACAGAGAGGGGAAAGAAATTACCTAGTAAGCTAACTGTCTCTCTTTCGTCGAATCCCTTTGTTGCAAATTTGTCAAGTATACTAGCAAGATGTTCATCTGGACCAGGAAGCAAATTTGCTTCATCTGAGAAAGCCTGTTCGCTGTCCCTCCTGCCAGTGAGCAGAGGATAGAATGGACCACCAGCCTGGAGCTCAAAACATCAGCAGATAGAGGTATAAGGTACAGAAAAGAGAGCACAAGAAACAAAACTTGCTGAGAGAGCTTTTCACACCATACCGCAGCAACGCTTTCTCTGGCAGCCAGAACAACAATATCAGCACAAGATACGACTCCAGGACATGTTTCTTCCAGTCGTGCTTTGACAGTGTCTATCAATGTGAATCCCCTTAGGCTACGATTGGGTATAATGTCTTTCTCACTATTCATTCCTTCGATAGCATCCAAGAGAATCGATGCATCACATCCCTTCTTACACAGAAACCAACACAAGTACATTATGCTCCAAGAAATTTCAGAAATTAACATGTTCAAAGAAACGATTCAAACTTCAACACTTTGCCAAAGAGAACAATCTACTTAACTGTCAACGATCGAGAAAGCTAGATACACATTCCTAAAACAAAGATACTCATCAGTGCACACTGTCTATACACTTAGGCTCTAAACCCAGGGCATCAAAATAGGCACAGGTTGAAACTCTCCAGCATTCACTACTCAATCGCACAACTCAGATCAGTAAAACAACAGAAGTATCTACAAATCAGCCAGCAACCTAACTGGATGTACATCCTCACAAGTCACAACACAGATAATCACTAATCAGAAATCACTGTCTACACAACATAGATATGTAACCATCCCCACGGCATAAAATCAGGCAAATCAACAAAACTCTCCTCAACATTAACTACCGCACTGCCCAAGCTCCGATTCACTCGGATAATTGAAGTAATAAACGAAGCCAGTTGAAAATTCACCAAACGTAGAATATCTTCAATCTATACCACCATAACAATCCCTAGGGCATAAAATTAGGCAAACGCACAAAATTCTCGGCATAAACTACACAATCAAACGCATAACTCATAAAAACTGAACCAGTGCATAGCAACGAAAGTAAAACTCGAGAAACAGTAAAATCGGAGGATGAAATGACCTGAACGAAGCAATCGTGGAATGCCATCCGCAAAATCGCCGGCACCATAAGAGGATTTTTGGCGTACTCATCATGAACAGTAGATCGGATGATCTGCTCTGCTAGTGGACACGATTCATGGTAGAAATCATATCTGAGGCTAGAATGCTCCGATTCAGTCGCCGGAACTTCGAGAAACTTCTTCTCGGCGGATGAAACAGCCAGGCAGCAGTTGGCGCTTGATGATGGATCGCACTGATGAGAGCTCTGATTCTTCAGCGAGATCAAAATGCAGAGAGCGATTACCAGTATGCTAAGCTTTCTAGAGAGATCCATAGCTCTGTGTGTGTGTGTGTGATTTTTTGATTGAGAGAGAAAATTGGGAGCGAATGAAATGGGTGAGTTGCAGTGACGGTACAGCTGTTTTATGCACTTGCTTGGGGAGGAAGAGGGCGGGAGTGCAGTGGCATGAAATGACGATAATACCCTTTCTTGTAACGGAATTTGGTTTTATTTACAAAAGACCTTGAGCAATCCATTAATTACAATTTTATCACCCCAGGGCCCAGTAGTGTGACACTGTGACTGGGGTATACACTATTCCGAATTATTTGTCCATTGTAGATAATTCTAAGGACCGATGGGTTCGCGTACATTTTGATTGTGTCCTTTTTGGAATTATACCACATATCCAATAAATCAGTTTTAATTCAAATTAGTATCTGAGAATAATTTCAGACTATATTACAAATAGTGTTTAAATTGTCGGGTTTTATAAAGTTTAAACGGTGATATGTGTTACATGTATCAAGTTTTATAAATCAATTTTTTAGGACATGTAGCATGTTGTAGTTCCTAACTACTTCTAGCATTGGAAGTTTTAGTCCATATTTTCAACACTAGATGCATGTACTTTCGCACAATTAAATGGTTTCTAATGCCATATAACAACATAAATTAATTATTTACTTCTTCGATTCACAAGAGGCTCAACTAAAACAAAAACGATAGGACACCAATATGAAAATGTTTATATACATTTTCTTCTGAAAAATAAGGAAATAAATATTTA
>JAQRGC012130546.1:0-10166 GCA_028659135.1 Plantago lanceolata
AAGGTGATTCTGGCATGCTGTCTACTTCAAAATTTTATCCGGCGTAACATGGACAGGGATCCATTAGAGGATGCAGAACTGTTGGTGGACGATGACGAGCCAATTGAAGACGAGCGTCCCGACGATTATGTCCAAGTTCTCGAGCGTTCCGACGAGTGGGATGATTTCAGAGAAGAGATGGCTATTGAGATGTATGAGGAGTGGTATTTTAGGAGGGGTGGACAGATATGAATGTGGCCTTTGGCATACAGTCTGCAGCTGTGGTTTGATAATGGTCCATCTTTTGTTAAACTGATAGTGGTGTACTAAAATTGATGCTAACTAATATGTGTATGTCTGTCATGCATACTGCCATGGTTCTTTTGATGAGTACTTATGTTTGTTTGGTTTCATAGATATGGTCTGTATTTGGTATTGTCATGTTGTTGCCCTATTTTGAGAGCTTGCTTCATCCATTACATTTGTCACCTTGTGGCAAAATGATGGATTACTTTATGTGAAGGACTGGTTTATGTTTGTGGTTATTTTTTGTTAAATCTTCACGTGGGTCTTTGCGTATTTTAACTTCAGATTTTCTCTAATGCAATTACGATAACTTCAGTTGTCATTGTTTGTTAGATGAGGCACCCAATCAGCAAGGGGACGACAGCCTACCTCCCTCCAACACAAGCACAATGGCGTGCAAGCTTTTTGGCCACTAACCGGCCCGGTAGTACTCCAGTTCCACAGAACTCTGAGCAGACTGACAGTGAAGCAGAGGATAGTAATGCTGTTTCTGTGGTTTATGGTACTCCTACTTCTTTTGTTTCTGCCTTTGCTGCTACAGGTTCTGATGATGCAGGTGGAGGTATTGTTCCCCGGCAACGTGTTCCTGCTGCGCCCGAAGGAGACCTAGGAGCGGTGAGCTTCGGGTTCCCCGCTACAACTGGGATGAGCCCTCCCATGTTGCCCTTGTTGATGCTATGAAGAAGATCATGGCTGTAGGCATCAGTGACCCGACTATGAAGCTTGTCAATTTGTATGCCAAAATTGTTGACCACATGAAGGGAGCTATCCCGTACTGCCCCGTGACTGTGCTACAGATTCAGTCAAAGCTTAAGTATTGGAAGAAGCAATACTACTTGGTCCATGGTATCTTGCAACTCAGTGGGTCCAACTTCATAAGTGATCTGAACAAGTTGAATGTTCATGACAATGATCTTTGGAGGAACTATTGCAGGGTATGAGCCATTAATATTTGATTTGCATTGAGTACCCCCTGATTACCTTTACAATTGTACTAAAATATTAGTTAAAACAATTGACATATTAATATGTTTGCATGCATCAATGATATTAATTGAATTTTATCCGGGTAATTGAATAGGAACACAAGGATGCTGTGAAGTGCAGGCACAAAGAGTTCCCCCTATACGACGTGTCGGCTGACTGGTTCGGAGAGGACCGTGCAACTGGCACTGGAGCTGTAGGGTTTGAAGATGGCTGTGCAGATGAGCCAAATGATGATGATTACTTCCCGGATTTGTCAGGCGTTGTGGGTGAGGGTGAAGACGTGAGTAGTCAGCCTTCTGACATTACAGTGAGTCCTCTCCCCAATGACATCCAGGAACCTTTTTCTCAGTCCCAGGAAACAGTTGCACCTAGCCAGGAACCTCCTACCCCTGGAACCCCCCAATAGGCTGTCGCTGAACGTCCACCCGGGCCCGATGTTTACCCAATTCCCCCTGGTCCAAAAAGGAAGAGGCTAGAGAAATATGAGCGTGCCAACCTAGTTGCAAGGCCATATGTGAAGATGATGCAGGGCATGTGGGCTGAGAACAAGGTGATAATGAAGGACATGGCCTCCAAGCTTCAGAGTCCAGCTGCTGCGTTGCGCGAGAAACACCAAATGGTCATAGATGTGATGAAAGATGTTGCTGGCCTTACTTAGAAGGAATCCATACTCTTAGAGGAGTATGTCATGGGGAGTGATCACCTGTCTGAGTCATTTGTTAGGGCTAATCCTGTGAGGCGTTGCATGATGATTGAAATCTACAAGGACCGTCTGTTTGTGTAGGTACGCAGTGGGTATGGGTGCTGGTTGCTACATGATCCCCTTCAATAATTGTGTTAGTCTTTGTAACAATACATTTGAATAAGAGCATCTACCCCTGCCGCTGTTGCATAAGGTATTGATGTGGTCTGTGACATAGTCGGGTGTTATGGTACGTAACAAAACTGCATGGTATCACAAACTTTGTGTACCGGTGAATCCTTTTGTCCACCATGTTGTGGAGCTTAGTACTTTGGTGATATCATTTGCATTACATGACTTAGTAATGTGAGACTTTTGTGTACCCAATTTTACATTGTAATTTGAAACTTGATAAATGTTGTGTCTCATTTTGACCGTGCATGGTAATGTTCAATGAAGTTGTACATTTGGATTAGTTGGTGGGTAAAATCTTTTTTGAGTAGGGTAAATAATAGGTCTACTGAGTATCAGTTCTGTTTGACTTAGTGTGTGAAATTGGCCATAGTTAAGGCCTCGGTTAGAGTGATCAATGTGTTGAATGGGTTGTTTAAATATGGGATGGCATTGTCACAAATTTCATCTCCCCCATCCAACTACAACACATTTGCTCTACACATTTTAAGCCCCAGGACCAACAACATCCCAACCTTCCAATTCCACCTAGTTCCAGGTAAAACGTAAGTTGAATATTTCTTTGACTTTTGAATGTGAAGTGCTGCTAATGTGTGTTTTCAGTATGATATTCGTCGTGTGGTTATTTTGGTTTTTATTTTTACTACGTATTACTATGGTGTACGAACTCTTCCTTCACTACTAATTGAGTCACACACAATTCATTAATACAATTGAAATGAAGGCGGACTATTATCGATTAATTACGTTTCATCCGTACTTTTCATAACAAGCTAGGTCAGGTTTTCGGATTGTAATCATGGCGACTTACGTTTGCGGAGATGAGTGCCCCGGAGTTGGTGTCCCACTGAACGAGGATCATGAGCGTGTACTGCTACGTATCATTAAGGAAACTAAGCGGCAGCACCCTGGAAGGATCGATCGCATCCGCATTGAAAGTGAGATGTTAGAAATGTGGACTCATCAGATGCATGGGCAACACAATCGGGTCTGTTTCACTAAAGAAATGGTCCTCGACACCTTCAGTCACCTCGTTAAGAGAGACAACGCCTGGATCTACATGTGCCGCCTTCCGGGTGTTGAAATATCTCCGGCGAACTCGTCCATTTACGTTCCCACGGTGCACCAACCAGAAATTTCAGAGGTAATTACTCATACATGTGCATGGATTTCACGTCCATTGATGAAATTATGTGAACTATTGTCCATAGACCCTTGTACTGATATCATTTCCAATTTGCAGCTCTACCCGGCTGCTGAGATTTACTTTGACAAAGTTGAGGCAGAGGCTGCCGATCTCCGTTATGTGTTCAAGGGTCGGATTTTGACATTGTTGCTCAGTCCGATGAGCGTATCGGGGAGATGCAGGAGCCCGACCCTGAGTGGGTTCTTATTAATCCTACGGTTGGAAGGCACGGGTACATCGAGGGGGGTCGTTCGGATGATGAAGGGACCGAAAGTGATTAGCATAACGTGTTATGCCTTTTGTTTTAGGTGCATATTAAGTATCCCGTCGTTATGTATTTCACATAAGTCACCACCTAAAAAAACCAACGTTTTCAACCTAGTCGGTCGATAATTAGAGTTCGTAATGTGTACTAATCTCCGTATGATCTAAGAAAATGTATGCCTTACTATTTTCAAGTAGGGAAAGTAGGTTACTTCCCCTGCGTATTTTTGTGTTGAACAATTATTATGTTGTCACCATACTAAGACAGGGCAATTAAGACTATATTAACATAGTCATTTCACACAGGTTCGTCATATGGCAAGGACAGAGAAAACCTTCTTTTGTGGTAGAAGTAATTGTTGGTTCCCACCTGACTTAAATTGGACGACACGCCACGATGAAACTCTACTATCATATGTAACTAATGTGAGAAGGTCGCGATTATGTAGGGAACAGGTTGAGCTAAAGTTGCTTTCGAATTGGACTTAGGTTGCAACTTGTTACATGGTCATGTTTGAAGATACAACCATTTCATGGTGAGTTGTAAACAATAATAAGGACATGTTCAATTTAACACGTTCAATTTGTGTTGCTATCACTTCATCTTTTCCAACACATTACACTGCTGCACATAGCTGAGTACAAAATTCCGATCTGCTGCCCCAAAGATAGTGAATCCATGATGAAGTATCTTGAAATTAAATCCATCTTCACCTTCCTCTTAGCACATATCCCGGATTCTTTACTTTTGGAGGTTGTGCAGCATTGATATCAATTGATATCACCTACACTATCAGCTTGAAAAAGCCGTGATGTGATAACTCAATGGAGTAAAGTGGGTGGTGGAGGGAACGGTGACATGTGTGGCAGTCTGCATGGGAAGTTGGTGTGGACAAGAAATTTTGCATGCCTTGTCCTCTCCAAACCTTTCATCAGGTCATTTTTTATTGCGAGTAATTAAGCCTACTACCGTGTGAAGTGAATTGGTGTGATAAATGGAATCCAACTACTTGTTGTTTACCTTCCTCATTTTTAGTTAGCAACTGCAAAAGTCATGTGTGGGATACCAGATTTAGTGTGTACAAGATGGTAACAACCCTTTGTCAAACATGAGTAAGGATTAGGTTAATTTTTTTTAGGGAAAATTGCTTATTACTACCTCAATAGATGACGTTGGCTCATTTTCGTACCACTTAGTTGAACAATTTCATTTTAGTCCAAAAATCAGTATTTTGGTTGACTTTCGCATTATTACAACTTTGCCACCCTTTATTTATTTGCCAAACAAACATGGCCTTACCATTATCTCTCATCTTACATTTACCTTTACCTTGTCTTTTTTACGTAGCTCCATTAACACCGTTTCAGGGGCGAATCTAGAAATATTACTTTATTGGGGTAAATGAATACTTGTTAGACAACAGTCGTTGAGTCGAAGAAAAGATATCTCGTCTCTAAATCGAACGCGCCTCACGCGCTTTCCCAAAAATGGTGAACAAAAAGAAATCGGCGCCTAGGAATCGTCGTGGCCGGCCGACGAATGCCGCACGCGAGGCCCAACGCCAACTAGAGGAGCTGAGGCGTGCCGAAGCTGCTGCTAATCGTTTGAGCACAGCACGGGATAAGGGGATTCGTGAAAATCCGGTGACTAGGGTTGAGTTGGGGCACGCGGCTTCTCCGGTGGGTGGGGGTGGTCTGGAGGCGGCTAGTGGTGGTAGTTGCTCATCTTCCCAGGCCCAATCACCACCTGTGGGTGCTTCTCCTCCTCTGGAGACTACGCCTGCTATCACTGTTTCTGCGGTTGGCTGCTCTTCAACGGGAATGGGTTCTCTGTGCCGGCAAGTGGAAGGCCAACCGTCTGTGCAGGTGGAAGCTAATGTCGATGTGGGTGTTGGTCCCGTGACTGGTTTGCGAAACCAGCTGTAAGAAGATTGGATTTGCAAAATCCCATTTCTGTGCAGAATGGGATTGTCCAAGGAAATGCTATTACTGAAGAGAATGTATAGGATCCAACTGAGGATGTGAATGAGATTTTCACTGATGTTTTGCAGGGGAATAGACTTGCTGCTAATGGCCTCGAGCTTAAGTATGATACTCCTGGGGTGGATAATGCAGGTGTTTGTGTTTGTTTTTCTGAGGATGAACTTGAGGACGAATCTGCAAAATGGAGGAACTCTGTGGTCTTTTATGTTGTTGGTGTAGAGCATACATTCACATACATGGAAATGTATATGGAGAAGCTTTGGGGTAAGATTGCGAAGGGCTCTTTGCACCAAGTGGAAAATGGTTTCTTCATTGCGAAGTTTGAGAATGAAAGGGACTGTACCAATGTTCTTCAGGGCGGTCCTTACTTTGTTAAGAATCAGCCCGTCATTGTCAAGAAGTGGAAGCCTGATTTTCAGTTTACGAAGGACAAAATCACTGTGGCTCCGGTCTGGGTAATGTTACCTGGTTTACCATTGCAGTTTTGGGGGCAACACAATTTGGGGAAGTTAGCGAGTGTATTGGGTAAGCCTCTTCACACGGATGAATGCACATTGAAGCAAACTCGTGTCGCCTTCGCTCGGGTCCTTGTTGAGATAGATATCAGTCAACCCTTATTGCAAGAAATCCGGGTCAAGAAAGGAGAAGACACCATACTAATCCAGCCAGTTGAGTATGAATATATTCTAGAGTTTTGCCAGATTTGTCAAGAGATTGGGCATGTATGCAATGCTCGACCTCCCCCTCGACAACAACCTCGCCAAATGCCAAGACGGGATGCACCAGTTGCTGATAGGAGGAGAGGCAGATCTCAGGCTAGACAAGAGTGGATTGAGGTGGGACAAAAGAGGAACAAAATGGGTGATCAACAGAGGGACAATAAGCCAGTTCCTGCTGTTGGGAATGCTCCAGTTGAGCGCTCAGGTGGTACCATAAGTGCTGGAAATAGAGCAGTAAGTAGAAATGGTGTATCAGCTGAGGTAACTGGGACCCCAATTGGTAATCAATTTTCTGCACTTCAAACACTTGAGGAGATACATCCTGAGTTTACTTTTGGCTCTTTGGAAAGACAAGGTAGGGGCAGACCTGAACATGCTCCCCCCATTACATCATGAATGTTTCAAGCTGGAACGTGAGGGGGCTAAATAAGCCCCTTCGCCAGAAGGAAGTTGGGAGACTATTGCATGTACAAAATTTAGTTTTAGTAGGTTTATTAGAGACTCGAGTTAAGATTGAAAAAGCTCCAAAAATAAGGAAGACATTTGGTACGAAGTGGAACTTTGCTGATAACTATGGTTTTGCGGTGAACGGAAGGATTTGGGCTATGTGGGATTCTACACAAGTTAACTTCCAAGTTGTTTCTTCAACTGACCAAACATTGCATGGTTACGTTACTAGCATAAATGGACAGTTTTCTAGCTTTGTGACTTTTATTTACGGGGCTAATGACAGTGACAGTAGGCATGGGCTGTGGAATGAACTGAGGAATATTGCTGACAGGGTACTTGAGCAGTGGGTTATTTTAGGTGATTTCAACAGTGTGTTGAGCACAGAAGATCGAATTGGAGGGCAGCTTATCTCTGAATCTGAATGTTCTGATTTTAGGGAGATGCTTATGGATACTCAATTGCAAGAAGCAAGATATTGTGGTTGGCCATTTACTTGGAGTAATAAGCAGCAAGGCCATTTAATTTATTCCAAGATTGATCGTCTTTTTGGTAATCAAGCTTGGATGGATTTGTATGGTCACTGTATTGTTGAGGTTCTTAATGCGGGGGGATCTGATCATTCTCCTCTAATTTTAAGGATAGGAACTCGTAGGTTCAGGTCTCCATCTCAATTTAAATTCCTAAACTGCCTTACTGAACATACAGATTTTTTGCAGATCGTTGCAAGGGGTTGGCATGAACCAATTGAGGGTGTGCGTATGTATGCAGTCTGGATGAGATTAAAGGTTTTAAAGAGCAGATTTAAAGAGCTCCAACATTCTTTATCCCATTCTGCTGCTAAAGCTGAGATGGCTAGGAGTCAGCTTGATACTTTACAGTCTCAGCTTCAGCTCGATCCATTGAATGATTCCTTGTTTGCAAAAGTATCGGTTGCACAAAGAGAGTACGAAAAATGGATGCTTATTGATGAAAAAATTGTGAAACAGAAGTCAAAGGTACACTGGCTTAAAAGCGGGGATGGAAATAATCGCTTCTTCCATGCTAGTCTCAAATCTCGGGGCAGAACATGTATTTCTTTGTTGTATACGACTGATGGGACTAGGCTTACGGAGGAAACTGAGATTAGAAAGGAGATTGTTGATTTCTATCGAAGTTTGCTGGGTACACCTGCTGTAACTTCTCTGGCTGTTGATGTTCCATTAATCAGACAAGGCGCCACTTTGAACCAGCAACATAGACTTAGTCTTATCGCCCCTATTTCTGGTGATGAGATTAAACTTGCTTTACACTCGATTGGGGATGATAGAGCACCGGGGTGTGATGGGTTCACGTCGAAGTTTTTTAAAGAGGCCTGGAGTTTGATAGGAAAAGATGTGACAAGTGCTATACAAGACTTTTTTCGTACGGGGAGAATTTTGAAGTGCTTGAACACATCTCTCATTACTCTTATTCCAAAAAAGAGTAATGCCACCTCCATTAAGGATTTTCGTCCTATCTCTTGTTGCACAGTGTTGCATAAGATCATATCCAAAGTGCTTATGCATCGTATGAGTAGGGTATTGAGCCATCTTATTGGGGCTGAGCAAGCGGCTTTCGTACCGGGCAGATTCATACATGACAATACTATACTTGCACAAGAATTGATTCGTGGCTATGGCAGGAAAAATATTTCAGCTCGATGTATGCTAAAATTGGATTTGCAAAAGGCCTATGACTCAATCCAATGGGACTTTGTGGAGCAGATTTTACGGGCTTTTGGCTTTCCGGATCAATTTGTCAGATGGATCATGGTTGGCCTTACTACGGTGACATATCAGATTAATGTTAATGGTCACTTAACTGAACCATTTGCTGGGAGGAAGGGCCTTCGTCAAGGAGATCCAATCTCCCCGTACTTATTTGTACTCTGTATGGAATATCTCAGTCGATTGCTTCTGACACTTCAGCAACATCCTACATTCAGGTACCACCCCACATGCTCGCACTTAAAGATTACCCATCTTTCGTTTGCAGATGATTTGCTATTTTTTGCTAAGGGGAACATGAATTCTGTACGGGCTTTACTTGATAAGTTTGAGGTTTTTAGCCAAACTTCTGGCCTGATTGTTAATAAGGCGAAGAGTGAAATCTTCTTTTCTGGGGTTTCTGAAAATGTGCGAGAACAGATTCTACAAGCTACTCAATTGAAACAGGGGACTCTTCCATTCCGATATCTTGGTATTCCTTTAAATGGTAAGAGGCTATCGATTCTACAATTTCAACCTCTGTTGGATAAAATGACCTGTAGGATCCATCATTGGACGGCACGACTTTTGACTTATGGTGGAAGATTACAACTAGTGCAAAGTATTCTTTATGCGGTGCAAAATTATTGGAGTCAATTATTTCCATTCCCAAAGAAGGTGATGAAGAAGATAAATGCAATATGTCGACAATTCCTTTGGTCGGGTGAACTTGGTGGAAAGAAATCACCTATTGCATGGGATGATGTATGTAAACCAAGGAACGAAGGTGGCTTGGGTCTGTTACATTTGGAGACCTGGTATAAGGTATGTATACTTAAACTACTTTGGGCTATTAATGAGAAAGCGGACAAGCTTTGGATTCGATGGGTGCATGCTGTCTATGTTAAAAATTAGCCCCTTATGGATATGGAAATACCTATTCAGTCATCATTCCTGTTTAAGAAGCTTATGAAATGTCGAAGTTTGGTGCGTGATAGTCTGTCCTGGCAGAAACAGCAAGGGATGCAAGTTTTCAACACGAAGGAGATGTTTGCATGTCTACGTCCCCCTGGGATGAAAGTGCAATGGCGAGAGTTGGTTTTGAATAATATTGCCACTCCGAAAGCTCGATTTATATTATGGATGGCAGTTTGGGGGAGATTAGCCACAAAGGCTCGTTTGGCTGCTCTCTCTATTCAAACAGACATGCTGTGTGTTTTCTGCATGCAGGAGCAGGAAACTGGGAGCCATATCTTGCTGGGCTGCTCTATTGTGCGACGAATTTGGGATGCTATATTTTGCTGGTTGCATTGGTTCCCCCCAAATCTGAACTGGCAGGGCGAGATAATACAATTCTGTGCTTATTTGAAAGGTAGAAGTCCCAGGAAACGATTTATGAAAACTCTGATCACTGAAGTTATTTACTGTGTTTGGCTGGAGTGAAACAAGCGTATCTTTACGCAACAGAGAGGTGACTGGACTGCGTTGTTGCGACATGCTGTGCAACAGACTATTGGGAGATGCTCCTTCCATCCCACAATTTTGCCGATCTGTCATTCTTTTTCGAATTACCCTGTATTTGTTTGAGCTGTTAGAGTTTTAGCTAGTTTGCTGTGAAATCGCATCTGTGATGCCTTTGTACTTGAGATGCTGTACTAGAAAGCCTACATGGAAAAAAAAAAAGCTAATTTGTT
>JAQRGC012130921.1:0-10080 GCA_028659135.1 Plantago lanceolata
GTCTCATAAAAGACTGACTTTCCTAATACATTAGGAAAGTCAGGTTTTTTAAAGCATCCGATTTATTTAAAAACCACTTCTAACAATAGAACTAGTTATAAAAACTTGACTTTCCTAATGTATTAGGAAAGTCAGTCTTTTATAAGACTTTAGCTATGATCTTATATATAATACATATGATTCGTAAAATAAGGGTTATATTGCATATTTTTGCAGTAAAGTCGCTCATCTTTTATTAATTACGAATTTACCACCGAATTTTGCTGCCTAATTACCAAATTTGATGAAAAGTCTCCAAACATTTATTTTATTACAAAAATACCCCCAAATTTTAAAAAAATGTAAATAATTGCAAATGAATCATGTCTCTCTATAACTTAAAAAGGGACCGTCCTTTATGAGATTTTGCGATAAAGTAGAATAGTGTATTCAACACTTAACTAGAAGGGATATTGAATTTTTTATTGGGTAGGAAAAACTATTTCTCCTAAGATTTTACCCATTTTAAATGCAGATTGATCTAACATACATGTGCCACGAGTTTCCGTTAATTGATAGTCAAATCCTGTTTCCATTAAGAGTAGTGATAGATATTTTTAAAAAATGCTAAGATCACACTATCTTAGATATTATATACTCCTCACTATATACTAAGGGCCATTCAATTTAATTAAATTAAACTTAATTGAATTGACCTCAACTAAACTCAATGAGGGTAAAATTCATATTTGTACTTTCAAATAAGACGTGTCAACTTTATGTACTTTAAAGTGACATGGTTCAATTTTGATACTCCAGTTTGAAATACCCTGTCCAATTTTAATACTTTTTCAATTTTGAGCGGAAAACGTGAACGTGGTGAATTCCAAAATTCCAGCCAAAATAAAAAAAGAATAAAAAAAAAATGAAACGTGTATTACACACGACCAATAAAAAAGATTTATTGGGGTATTTATTTTATTTTATTTTATTTTATTTTTTGAGAAAAGAATGGAGTTTGGCCTTAAAATTGAGAAATAAATTTAAGTACTCTTTTATTGAAGTGAATTTTATATATTAATTTTCTAACTTAAAGGAAAAAAAACTCCAATAAATGAGTGTTGGAAAACATTAATATTAGGGCTTATTACACCCGACACCCCTGTTATATAGTCACTTTACATATGAATCCGGATAGATCAAACAATTATATTCTACTTCAGAGCCTAAAATTTGAGTTGCCAAATAATCAATCACTATTCATTTAGGCTTAACAAAACATGGCCTTAAAGTTTATTTTACCTTTTCTTTTTCAATTTTCATTTTTTTTAGTGTTTTCTTCACAACTCCAGTACCGGAGCGTATTCGGTCTTGAGCTCCGATGGATTTGTATTTTAAAAAAAAAAAAATTTCTGTTTATTTTGACATTTAAATTTTTTTGGGGTTGGTTCTGCAATGAAATTTGAGACGGTTTTGATATTTAGAAAAGTTAGGTGTGACATCTTAAATTATTAAGAGACAATTGTGTAATAAATGAAAACATAAGAGGCAAGTGTGTAATAAATTAAAACTAGAGTTGATTGGCAACTAACAAAATTGAATATTTTTCTAGGGGCAAAAAAGTACTTTGAACTTCTAATTCGCAAAAAGTTAAATTTGTGGATTTTGATATAATTAGATATATCTAATATATCGGTTGTAAGATGTAATTATGTAATTGTTTAAATAATAGGACTACAATGTAATTAGAAAATTTAATAAGGGATATAGATGTAAGAAGCCCATAATGTTATTATTAGTAGTATTTTTTTAGGGCGAATTACATCTATATGCCCTCTTAAATTTGTTTATTACATTTTCATCGCTCTTAGACTAACAATTACATAAACTCCCCCACGTTAGATTTTTTAATCACATTAACTCCCACGAATTTGACTTTTTTTTCAAATTTAAACCTAAAAAAGACAATTTTACCCCCGTATAATTTCAGATTTTATGGAAGACCAAACAGTTTAAATGCATTGCAAGTCCTTTAAACTTATATTTCTTTAGTTTCAACCCCATGAAAATTGCACTGCAAGTCCTTAAACTTTGATTGTCGTATATATATGCATGTGAGGGCGTGTGGCGTTTGTTGGGGTTCGAGATGTTAAAACCAAAAATGTGTTCGGCAAGTGCATATCAACTAAAATTCATACTCTTCATATTTATGCTACTTTGGTCATTTATTCAAACTATAATCGTTTAATTGATATGTCTTTTTATATATTCGTTGATGCATACTAATAGTTTGATGGTTGACTTTTACTTGCAGTTGCATATACCATTGAGTTCCAAAATCGTGGTCTTCCTCATGCTCACATTCTACTATGGATAGAACGTGGTGGCACATCATTGGATGTCGCCGAAATTGACGATGTTATCAGTGTCGAAACCCCTGATAAGGAACTGAATCCCGAGCTCTACAAGGTTGTTTCAGCCTTTATAGTGCATGGCCCGTGCAGAGTGTTGAACAACAATTCACCATGCATGGATAGACAGAAGTATAAATGCACAGTCTTCTATTATAGGTGTTGGTGGGATGACATTTATGGAATTGACGGTCTTCTATTTGGTCTTCCAGGATAGAGTCATACTTGCATAAAGATCAATTCCATAAAGGTCATCCCACCAACACCCATAACGAAAGGCCTAGACGGTCTTCCAGGATAGAGCCATACTTGCACCTTCCAATGAGGTGGTCGAGCAAATCAAAGATTATGTGATGTCGTTGTTACCAGGAGATGTTATTGAATACATGAGTGATGTTAACATATACCCAGAAGAGGCTGATCCAGTCCGAAAGGAAGATGTGTACTCAGTTGAGTTCCTAAACACAATTCGATCATCTTGCCTCCCGTACCACATCATCCGGTCGAAGGTTGGCTGCCCTTTCATGCTCTTGCGTAACATCGACCCATCCGCCAAACTCTGCAACGGGTCTCGATTGATTGTTACCGAACTTGGTGAGACGATTATACCGGCCATGACTATATCTGGGAGGAATGCATGTACCAAGGTGTACATTCCGCGTATGTGTTTGTCACCGCCTGAACAGACGAAGTTTCCCATCAGGTTCGAGCATCTACAGTTTCCCCTGACAGTTAACTATGCAATCACTATTAATAAGAGTTAGGACAGTCTTTGGCTAATGTTGGCCTTTATCTTCTTAGACCGGTTTATAGCCATGGCCCGCTATACATTGCCTTCTCTAGGGTCACAAAAAAAAAAACGGACTCAAAGTTCTTATTTTGGATGACGATGCTATTCCTACAGACACCACCACCAATGTTGTCTACAAGGAAGTTTTCTTCAAGTTGTCAAGATAGTTGTGTTTTAATTGTATTTGAACTATAATTAGCTGCTTCTTTTGTTTTAAAAGCTATATTTTCAACACTGGAGATTTTACTAATGATCTTTCTTACTCCCTCCATTTTTTTTAAATAATGTTTTGGCATTTTGATCTCTTTCACAAATAGATGATGTTTAAGGTTGTTTAATATATAATATTTCAACTTTGATGTATAATGATTATATTCAATAATAAAATATTTCATCTCTTACATTTAACAATGCATATTTCAACTTTAAAGTACAATGATTATGTTTGAATTGAATAAAATAATGCAAGTCAAATCTACCTTAATATGTGTGGAATTACCTTAAACATCATCTAAATAAAAATGGAGGGTGTATTGTATAATCTCATCTAAATAAAAATGGAGGGAGTATTGGGTATCCTTCCTTATGTTTTATATAGAACTCATCTCTATATCATTTCGTGGCAACGCCACGGGATACACTAGAAAGCGAGCTGGTGTAATAAACCCAATTATTTGAATATTTGTTTGCTTTTGTAAGGAAAAAAAAGAAGAACAAAGAAGAGACAATACTTTTTTCTTCCATAGCAAACACAAGTAAATTTAATAGGTAGTACCACCGTGTTCGTACCATATCATATATCATAACCTCATATAGCTCTCATTGAATTTTTTTGGAAGCGGCAAAGTAAGGATCAATAATGGTTCCCCCCATATATCCTCGAGGTGACTCGAACCCCCAACCTATTGGTTGGAGGGGAAGCGTCTTACCAACTGAGTTGCGCTTCGTTGTCTATAGCTCTCATTGAATAAAGTAGAGTGTGCGAGCATGGTTTATGAGAACATACAATTAATAGAATGTGTTGATGTGTTGATATATTTGATTTCGGATGGGACCTTTGGCCGTGAAAGGGTTGAGGAGTTGAAATTTTTTGGTGAGAGAGTGAGAACAGCTGAATAGGGGCTTGAGAGAAACATAGTCGTGTAGTATTAGCGTATGGTATATATTTTGGGATTAATTATTTTGTTGTTTTGGATTAATTATTAAATTTAATTGGAAATGGATGGAAGAAAATTAATGTTTTGCCCCCTGAAATTTGTCATGTTCTTGCGATTTGCCAATATCAATGTTCACGGGCAAGTTGCAAACGAACAAAGTCTAAGGGGCAACTCGAACAATCATGCAAACTTGGGGATGTTATTTTGTATATTTTCGATTAATTAAGTGACTGTAATTTCAACTTTAATAGGAAAATGCACGTGCGACAATTAAAATTAGAAAACTCTTTACTAAAACTCAAAAATTGATTGTAGAACATTGAAAAGGAAGAGAATGGAAAGCCATAACTGTAGAGTGTTTGCCATTTCACTTGGAGGGGGGGGGGGACCAAACTATGTGCTTCAAAGACGATGACTATATTTCTGGTTTGAAGGAGAAACATACCATTGCCCACTCAAAGTTCCTTACATGGATGGACTACAATAAAAAAAGAGTGAGGAGTTCCGGCATCTACTCTATGTGGATTTTCCATGACATTGTGTATATGTCACGAAGTCCCTTATATGGAAGAAGTCAAAGTGACCAACCTGAAAGATTGGACGGATTTATCACGCACCACCTGGTTCTGGTCCCATATATCACCTCATGATTATGTTGAATCACATAAAGGGTGCAACTTGCTATGAGGATATGAGTACAGTGAACGGTGTTGTGTATGATACTTATCATGATGCGTCCTATGCACTTGGACTTCTTGACGATGACACTGAGTACATTGATGGAATTATAGAGGCGTACTTTTGGGGGTCCGACTACTATGTGTGTTAGTTGTTTGCTATGCTGCTCATGTCGAACAGTATGTCTAGGCCCAATCATGTATGGAACAAGACTTGGACTTATCTTGCAAATGATATCTTGGTTTTAATGTGGAACAAATTTGGCAACCAAGGTATGTCTTTATTTACATTTAAGTAAAGTTCATTTTGGTCATACAATATGTTGCAAACAAATGTAACCGAGATCCATTTTGTTTTGTGTAGATTTGCAGCTGAGTGATGAGCAGAGAAAACAGCTTGCGCTCTCGGAGATTCAGTCAATTATGAAGCGAAATGGATGTACTCTCGGTCAGTACGAAAGAATGAAATCGCCCGACATCGTCCATTCTT
The DNA here is from genome assembly GCA_028659135.1 of Plantago lanceolata. Classification (NCBI taxonomy): domain Eukaryota; kingdom Viridiplantae; phylum Streptophyta; class Magnoliopsida; order Lamiales; family Plantaginaceae; genus Plantago; species Plantago lanceolata. Next base: position 5,505 of record JAQRGC012130921.1, read on the forward strand.
CTTTATGGTTTTCTAAGAGAATTTGGAATCACTACAAGGTTCTAAAGTTAACGAAGAATATGCGACTGCGAGTAGGCTTCCTCTTCTTTTTTTTTTTTTGAAATCACACACTTATGTTATTATATAGCTAACTATATTATTAACCTAATTATTTCTAATAACTATTATACATCTTGGAGGGTCGTCGGAAGAGGTTGCGGAAATCAAAGAGTTTGCTGACTGGTGGTTGCGTGTCGGGGATGGAGTCGTAGGTGAGACTAATTAGTAATGTCAATTTTATGTTAAGCCCATCAATTTGGATCTTGATCTAAAGTTATATTCAAATTCATGTTGTAGGCAAGGAGAATGACGGTGAGGCTATTTTCAATTTGTCGGAGGATATACTTATCTGCGATGCTGAAAATTCCATTGAAGCAATGGTTAGAGCCATCCTCGCACCTACCAATGAGGTGGTTGAGCACATCAATTGTTATGTGATGTCGTTGTTACCTGGAGATGCAACTGAATATATGAGTGCTGATAACATATGCCCAGATGAGGCTGATCCAGTCCGAAGCGAGGATGTATACTCAGATGAGTTTCTAAACACAATTAGATATTCTGGGCTCCCGAACCACATAATTCGGTTGAAGGTTGGCTGCCCTATCATGCTCTTGCGTAACGTCGACCTGTCTGCTGAACTCTGCAACGGGACTCGATTGATTATTATCGAACTTGGTGAGAAGATTATACAAGCCATGACTATATCGGGGAGGAGTGCAGGGACCAGGTGTACATTCTGCATATGCGTTTTTCACCTTTGGTCCATATAAAGTTTCCCATCACGTTCGAGCGTCGATAGTTTCCCCTGATTGTTAGATATGCAATCACTAATAATAAGAGTCAGGGTTAGTCTCTGGTTAATGTTGGCCTTTATCTTCCTAGGCCGGTTTTTAACCATGGTCAGCTATACGTTGCCTTCTCTAGGGTCACCAGCAAAAAGGGTCTTTAACACATTAGGGCAATGGTTGACAGCACGTATCCATCACTTCTTGATCATGTTGGAGATGGATCATACTTTCAGGATAGAGCCATACTTGCACCTACTAATGCGGTGGTTGAGCAAATCAATGATTATGTTATGGGATTGCTACCAGGAAATGTGAAGGAATACATGAGTTCTGATAACATATGCCCAGATGAGGCTGATCCGGTCAAAAGGGAGGATGTGTACTCAATTGAGTTCCTAAACACAATTAGAGCATATGGGCTTCCTAACCACAAGATTCGTTTGAAGGTTGGCTGCCCTGTCATGCTCTTGCGTAACATCGACCCCTCGACCGAACACTGCAATGGGACTCGATTGATTGTTACCGATATTGGTGAGAAGATTATACAAGCTATGACTATATCGGGGAGGAATGCAGGGACCAAGGTGTACATCCCGCGCATGCGTTTGTCACCGTCTGACTAGAAAAAGTTTCCCATCAGGTTCGAGTGTCGACAGTTTCCTTTGACTCTTAGCTACGGTATAACTATTAACAAGAGTCAGGGTCAGTCCATGGCTAATGTTGGCCTTTTCCTTCCAAGGTCGGTCTTTAGCCATGGTCAGCTATACGCTGCCTTCTCCAGGGTCACCAGCAAAAGGGTCTCAAAGCTCTTATTATTGGCGACGATGGCAAGCCTACGGACACCACGAAAAATGTTGTGTACAAAGAAGTGCTCTTCAAGTTGTCAAGATAGTTTTCTTTCGTCTGAATTTAGACAATGATCAACTATTTCTTTTCTTTTACACTCATATATTCGACACTTGATAGAATACAACATTTCTCTTATATGGGCATATATACTTCTTAATTATCTTTATTGAGACCAACTCTATCACATGCCGTGGCAACGCCACGGGTATGCACTAGTACCCTATGAATTGGCACAGGAGCTGATGGAGAGAATCTGGCTATGAGTTGAAGTGTGTTAGCAATTTCCCCCTTAGACATGGATTGCTCTTTTTCACCAACATTCTGAATGTGTAGGTTGACACTAAGTTGGTCGGTAAATGAAGTAAGTTTTGTGACATGTTGACCCAGACTTTTGGTTTCATCAGCAACATCTTTAATCAGCTTGTAAGTTTGAGCATACATGGCAATTGTGTTCTCCAGATTGGACTCAACTTCATTTATCAGCTTGCTGGGATGCGGTTTTAGCAACAGATCCTGAAATTAAATATGTAAGAAAACACCTCTAAGGTGGCGCAGAGGAAGTTTTAAAATTTTCCTAACATACGAATCATGCACTTGATTATATGACGTAATCGAATTATGGTTGATGCACTTACAAAGTCAGATCAAGCGGTAGATCGTTCTATTCGGCAAGAAGGTAGAGCGCCTCGATTTGCATGTCTATCTAGTCAACGAATTCGTCTTCGTATTCTTCTTGATCCGATTCAAAGTCGAATACGTCAAACTCTTCTTCAGAATGATTCATGCACAATCTTCAACCTTAGTATCCACCGATCGTTGATAGTCAAAACCGTTAGGAAGGTTTTATTTTAAATTCGGAGATGGAGAAAATATGCTAGAGTAATTCTATGAAGAGAATTGTATATGTATACAAAAATACAACCCTTGGCACGTGGAGCCCGACCCGGGCCCCAGGGCCGGTCGGCTCCATCGATCGGGTTGGGCCGGCCCCTCTTGATGCTGAAAAAGTCTGAAAATGATCTCCAATCCTATTGTGAGTAGCTCATAGCTATGGTTTTTCCATTTTCGTTATCGTAGTGTGTGAATTTGTGGTCTGGATCTTTCTGTTGAATAGTTTTTGTACTCAAATTTGTGCTTTTGCTGTACTATCTGCATTTATTGTTGATCTTCTGAAATAGTAATTTCTCTGGTAAATTTAGGCCTCAATGAACTGTTCTGTAAATATCCAGTTTAGTTTTTTTTTCTCTTAGTCTAGGTATGATTTGGTGAAAGACAAAAAGGAGAACAAAGGGGAAAAACAGTAGTAGTATGATTTTGTAAGGTCCTGTGTTGGTTCAGCGGAACCAGATGATCTAGTAAGTATTCAAAATTTTGAATAGAAAAAAGGAGGCTTGGTATTTCTGCAGCTTCTTCTATAGATGACCTAACGTTCTGCTATGACAATGAATCTTAGGTAAATTAGGAAAATGATACATAGCAATGTAGTAATCAAGTTCATGGACATCTCTGAATACCTTTTTTCGGGATCTTATATGGTTTGTTGGTTGCACATCACTTTCTCAACCATGTGCTTTTGACATCACTTGATAACACTTTCTCAACCATGAGCTTTTGACATCACTTGATAGAGATCATTTAAGGCCAGTGGCTAGCTTAAATGGTTATGCTCTTATATGAATGTATACTTGTGTGGTTTTAAACTAGAAATAATAGTTTCTGATCTCTCCCTAGATAAATTTTCATATTTTCAGGTGTGTGATATGTTACACTGAGTATAAGAATGGATCTCAGCTGACCAGTTTGCCTTGCGCCCACAACTATCATGCAAATTGTATTACTCGTTTGTAACGCCCCAAAAATTCCGTGAGCTTAAAGGGATTGAAAATGCTACTCATACCAACAAGGTGCACCTTTCTTTTCACAAATCCACTTAGAAGAACTCCAAAGTTAAGTGTGCTTGCTCTGGAGTAGTACTAGGATGGGTGACCATCTGGGAAGTTCCCGGAGCGCGCACGAGTGAGGACAAAATGTGCAGATTAGAACCCGTGTTGGTTTGTGGGGCCAGCATATCATCCCGGACAGCCGTCCAGGAGTAACCTCGCCGGCCCGTTGGGCCGGGTCGTTACATCGTTGGTTGCAAGACAGCAAGGTAGTTTTATTTCATACACTTCAATTTCTTCAATATCTTGTGAGACCTCATCGTGAAATGCATTGCGAATATATAGACTAAAACGATGACTTATCACACAAAATTCTATACATTTCACATTCCTTATGGCACTATATATACTCAATTTCCATATAACATATATCAACATATTATGGTCTTGGAGCAAGTGAGAGTTATTCAACCGAAACCACAGCTATTTGCATTTTCTACAAGTCATTTGTGCATCATACGTCTATTTCGTATTGAAGCCATTCTCTTTTGTGTGCCGACTTGCCCCATGTGTCTGAAAGAGGTGGTTGCGGATAGTTTTTCGTCTCGATGGAAGATGGCAGATTGTGAAACTTGCCTATTGGGAATCTAGGAATTACATTAGACACGAGGCTCTAGTTGTAAAGGCTTTCGTTTTGGGAAAAATGTTACATACTTCTTTGTAAATGGTTTGCTTGCTGTTGCACTTTGCTTTCTGATAAGTAAAATTAAAGTGTAATAATAGCATTGACACTGAGTTATGTAGCAGCTGGTAGCTGATTAGAACACTTGATGATGTTTTTTTTTCATTTTACTTGAGCTTCGTTGTGTACTTGTGTTGAACTTACTGAGGGTAAAAGTAGTTTTCTAGTGTAATCCGATGTAATCCTCCTCACGTTTTATCTTTGGCCAGCAAGTCACGTCCGACAGGCAGTCCACTTAGATGTGTCCTACGGGAATCTGAAACTTGAAACAATGG
>JAQRGC012131244.1:0-10230 GCA_028659135.1 Plantago lanceolata
AAATGCCTAAGAGATTATTATTGCAGTTCTAACGATATATTATTATTGAATCGAGGAGTTTATCTACTATCAAGATTGACATACTAACTTAGTACGTTGTATGAAGTTGTGTTCTGCAACAAGTATTTCTTATACATCAAATAGGTATCCAGTCCTCACAGCAGACACGAAAACCCCCACCCAATAGAGATTTTCTTACTTCCCTCATCATTTACTCGGTTCCCCCAGTTGACAAAAGGAAATGAATTTTCTCTTGCCAAATGGGCGGGAGACCCAAGTAAACATGATTGAAATAAGTAATACATACCGAGAGGGGGCTTTTGTGTGCTATTAGGAATGAATACCTACTAAATGCCTAAGAGATCATTATTGCAGTCCTAACGGTTTAGAATTGAGAATTGTCGCTAAAGAATTTATAATTCTCAGCTTCATGCACCACAATATCCGATGCAAAAGCTGAGAAGAATGGATACATTAACGACAATTAACACCATTCCAAACCTCTAATCTATTCCTCAAACCATTCTACAAGTATACTACTAGCTAGTACTATAACTACAAATGACATCATCCAAATAACATTCTCAAATCATCAAACTCAATGCACCAATTGACAGAGTACAAATGCATAATTTAATCAAACTCAATGAATCAATTGGCAGAGTACAAATGCATAATTAGGTTCGAATGTGCCCCAAATTAGATTTCAATAAGCCCCAAATTTCCAGAGTCTTTCTGTAAACATAGTTTTCACACCAAAACTGACTTGCCATATGTCTCATGAATTGGAGGCAAGTTCGAGGTGATTTGGCAGGCTCCTATATAACTGGACAACACGACGACTTTAGGCGTCTATACGGAGAATTATCGACGGAGAGAGGGTCTAAAAGTGCAAAACTGAATCCAACTTGCACCAAAACCGCAGAGGACCGAGAGATATGGGAGCAAGTGAAATTAACCCCTAAAAGCTCAAAGCCCAGAAACACTGCCAAATCATGTGGAGACTGGAGCGGCGGTGGTTAGGTTTTGCCCGGTTTCACACATATTCGTATGCAATACGATCTGAAAACTCCGACAGATTCCCGTATTCATGCTTCCTAGCTAATTAGGGTTGTTTGTAAATTTCTTAGCAAATCAACACAGAAAGCCTTAAAATCCAATGTCTTCTTTCAGTTTCAATAGGCTCAGATCTGTTTACCTCGACAGAATCATCCCCTTGCTTAAGGAAGAGTTCAACTACACCAATGTCAATCAGGTATAGCGTCTAACCCTTTCCCCCTTTGCTCTGCTCAATTTGACATGATAGAATCAGACTCTTTGCGAGTTCTCGTTCGTAATCGATATAATTGCTTGCTTGAAAATTGAAATGATCTGATTTCATTTTATCTTTATCTAATTTTTAAGTTGGAATGTTCAAGTTGTGTTAAATTCGATGATTTTTTTTTGGCAATTAAGTTAGATTTGATTTTATTGGCACCGGAAGGGTATCATATAGCATATGGAGTTTCGTCAGGATGTTGTTATTTGTAAAGTATTAAGGTTCTTGAGTATGTGATGTTAATCAGGTACCGAAAGTTGAAAAAATTGTGGTGAACTGTGGTATTCGAGATGCAGGGCAGAATGCCAAGGGTTTGGATGCCGTTATGAATGATTTAGCGCATTTAACGGGGCAGTGGCCGATCAAGACGGGAGCAAAGAGGGCTATTTCTGCCTCTAAGTTTAGAGAAGACCAGCCACGGGGAATTGCCGTCACTCTCAGGGGAAATGTTAGTCTTCTTTAACTGATACTGATGCATGATTTTTAGTTCCAAAGTGATGAGTGTTGCTTATTTATTTATTGTCATCGAATAGCCCTTTACATGTTATGCTTCCAATGTGACATGTCATTGGAGTATGTTTTTGGGAAATAAGAGACAGGCAGACCTATGGTTTTCACATGCCTGATAGTCGTGAGACTGTGAGAGGGCACTGGTCATAGTACTACAACAATCTTGCTGTGTAGATGGGATTTGGTTTAAGCTATAATTATATTAACAAAGAACTTGGTAGAGGGAAGAGACTTGGCGGTGAAGATGAAGTTCCTCATACTTTGATTTGTCAAATTGCACACAGAAAATGTGTGAGAAACTGCATCTTCCACCCAAGCCTATGTGTTTGGACCTGTAGTTTCTTGAGCTCCTAATAATCATATCACATAAAATATGATCTTCTATTCTATCTTAGATTTGTAAATATTCTATGCGTCAGTTCAAGTTGAATAGATGGTATGCTAATTAACAATAACCAACACTCGCTTATTCTCTAGCAACTCATGCATCCACCCAGAGAGGCAATATTTTGAAGGGAGTGAATTGAAAGAATGATTATCAGAGTTACTTCATTGTACATGTTCCATAATCGTACCAGTCTTTATAGCTATGAAATGAATATTTAAGATCCTACGTTGTCTATTGTGGGGTCATTGTTCTAATCTTAATCTGTGGTTTTCAGGTGATGTACTCGTTCCTTGACCGCCTTATAACTATGGGACTTCCCAGGACGTGGTATTTTCAAGGGGTGAGTTCTAATGACTTCTTTGATGGACATGGTAATTGCAACATTTGCTTTCGCGAGAAAACTGTGTTCCCAGAGTTGGCTTATGCTGTGCTTGGTAAGACAATGGATATGGATGTTTGCATAGTCACAACAGCTAATACAGATAAAGAAGCACATAAACTGTTAGCTCTAATGGGAATGCCGTTCAGACCAGATGCTGGCCCCTCCGCAACCACAACTTTGTTGGGGATGAAGACGCTCAAGTCTCACCATTTCGACTCGAACAAGTTAAGTCAGTGAAGCAAGCAAGAGATAAAACCTTCTGTAATGCTGATCCCTTCATAAATGATGAAATAATATTTTCTTTTGAAAGTATGAAAAGGACCATTGTTATTGTCCCATAAAAACTTGCAGGCCACTCTGCATTTGAAAGGTACCTGTATCCATCTTCTTTCTTAAAATTCCAAATAAAAATTTAAACAGTACTAAAATGGTATTTATCTGTTTTTTTAGTTTGTTTATGTTTGAGGGTGTTGTTTGAGTCAGGTGGTAGGATCCACATCTACGTGAATTTGCCAAAGAAGGACACTAAACAATTTAAAGAAACAGAAAAAAAAATTTGGCTGAGTTTCTCAACTAAATAAAAATGAATTAAAATACAACTTTATACTAAGTAAATTTAAACGGAACCGAACAAAAAACAATTGAAGTTAAAGTGAATTAAACATGTAATACTCTGCATCCCACATCAGTTAAAAGTGATTGAGATAAACGGTACAAATATATAAGTTAACAATCCACACTCTCAATGGTATGAGACATTTTGGGTGATTCGAAAACCAAATCCGTGCGGGCTCCGGCCAAAGCGGACAATATCATACTAGCGACACGTGTGGTCCACGTCATGTGTAACCGCACTGACCCAAAGGGTTGAGTTTCAATCGATTAGTGGTCGGGTCCTCACCATACATGTGGCCCATAGTGGGGCCCACTTGCTTAATGTGTGAGGGATCTAATAAACCCCTTAAAATGGTCAACTGTCATAGTATTAACTCTTAAGTAGAAAATAAATGAGCTAAAAACTGTTAGCAAGGTGCAGAAATGAATTGAGAAATCCAATAGGACAATTTAAGACGTGAATTCTGAGGTTAGTTAAGTTCTTCAACACTGCATCTCAAATATTCTTCCTTGAGAATTACTCTACTTAAACGATCATTAGCACTAAATAAAAACTGTTAACTCAATAACTAACTTCCAATCACTATAATTAGTACTCCATGCGAGTAAATATAAAAACGATCGGATATGATTTTGTGCAACTCATTAATGATCGTGCCAATGGCGGCCAAACCCTCCTTCGTCCGAGCTGAGCACCAACCCTTGGCTCCAGATCTCACCGCCGACCGTCCTATCATACGTGGCGGCGGCGGCGCCACCTCTCGCCGCCGCGACCTCGTCTTCGTCGTCAACCCTCGCGGTATTACATGTTTACGAATTTAAGTTGTTTCAATTCTGTATTCAAGTTGGATTTGCTGAAATTGATTCTGCAGGAGCCAACGGAAGGACGGGGAAGGAGTGGAAGAAGCTGCTTCCGGTGCTGAGGTCACGCCTCGGTTCTGAATGCAATGTGAGTTCAACTCGAACAATTCAGTTTGTTTTCAGATTTTTTATTTAAGAGAATCACTTAGCAATTGGAGAGTACGCGTATTAGTGGTGCATACTGAATCTCGAAAACATTTCGAAGAAAATTTGGAGAGAAGACTAATGCTTGCTCTTAAATTGAAGGCTTAAGTGCTGTTGTTTATCGTTGTTTATGTGCGTTTGAAGTGTATGTAACTGTTATGTTGGTTTAGTTGGAAAATATATCATTAGGTTTATTAGCTACTGTTGTTTTGTGGTGTTCTGTTTAGAAGACTTAGTAAGTACTACTACTAGTTAAAATCCAGAATTGTGAAGTTGTGGAGAACTCAACCTATGTTTTGGTTGTTATTTAAAGGTGTCCAGGTGACATATTTGATGTTTGAACACTTGATTTGCCTGCGATTAGGGAGTGTGTCACCATGATTATGTACTTTAAACCTTTGTCTCTTTTGTTTTGTGGTCAGATATGCGAGTCGTTGACATCTGGTCCTTGTCATGCGATTGACATTACAAGGGAGGTGAGCATTTTCACATATTCGCAATAACCTCAGAAATAATTATACTCTATGGTTTGTCACTTCTGAGAGTTGAGTTTTGATTAAATGCCAGGCTATACGTGAAGGTGCTGATGCTGTAATTGCAGTTGGCGGTGATGGAACTCTTCATGAGGTAATTCTGCTTATTTATTTACTGATTTTCCTCGATGGACTGCTGTTTAGTTAGTTTAGATTGGCAACATAAATCCTCTGATACCTGTCCTTGATTGCTCTAAACTCTGGTAACTCTTTTTAAGATAGCTGGCAGTATAACACTGTGTGCAGTTGTTTCTTTTTGCCATTAATAAGGTACTCTAATGGTGTAAATAACGAAACTATTTGGTAACTGAATATGGAATTGGGCTGTTGCGTGAACGGGTCATAAAGCTAGGTAGATAGTCAATTTTGTACTTTAAGCTTTTGGCTAGATCTCTCTATCTTGTAGGAATGATTAAGATATCAACTTTTTTTTCCTTCTAAAAACTTCTGTTCCGTTGTTAGATATGAGACATTTTCTCATTATTAAGCATTGTCTGTCCAATCTGAACTGCAGGTTGTTAATGGTTTTTTCTGGGGAGGGAAACCTGTTTCAAACCACAATCCCAGTTCTGCCCATACCACTGCTCTTGGTGTAAGTAATTTCGATGTTGGCTATTGTACAAGTTTACTACTACTAGCTTTTATCACTGGAAGAAAGTTTTTACTCTGTTGTCCTCCTCCAAACAGCTCATTCCTTTGGGTACTGGTTCAGACTTTGCCAGGACATTCGGTTGGTAAGTATGCTCTCCTGATTCCAATTTATTTGATGTGATACTACCACTAACAACCAAGGATACATGCATGGAAGAATGTGATGTAAGGTTTCTTTATGTGTTATCAGGAAAAATGATCCTCATGATGCCATTGAACGCATTGCAAAAGGTATTCTGCCCTGCTTTCTTCTATGGACTTTTTATGCTAATTTTCCAAATAATGCATATCCACCTTTGTTATCTCTTATAAAGATACTTTCTAGGAATGAGATCTCACATCGATGTTGGAGTTATTAGTGGAGAGAATGGAGAACCTCATTACTTCATAAATGTTGCTGATGTTCATTTGTAAGTGCTCATTACTGCAGAATACTGAATTGAACAGTGTACTTTGGTGAAATTTCCATATGAGTTTGATGCATCTTATGAATTTAACCTTGCAGGAGTGCTAAGGCTGGTTATTATGCATCAAGATACAAGAAGTTTGGAAATCTATGTTATGTTATTGGTTCTTTGCAGGCCTTTAATGGTCATCATAACCAGGATCTCAGAATAAAGGTGGTTGATCTCCTCTTTTTTTCTTTTCTTTTTTTTTCTTTTTCCTTGGCGGAGTAGGACACATTGCTTTTGCCTTGCACTGATGAATTCTACCTTTTTTGTTAATTTATCAAGTATGATGATGGCGATTGGGTGGAGTACTCCCAGGTAACAGCTCTCTGCATTGGAAATGCCAAATATTTTGGTGGTGGAATGAAGATCTCCCCAAATGCCCACCCTACTAGTGGCGACTTTGAGGTAGATTAATATACATTTCAATTAAATAGATCTGGTTCCCTCCCTAGATCTTTCCTATCGAACCAGTCACTGATAAATTTTCTTTTCAGGTCATTATCCTTCAGGACTTCAAATGGTATGATTTCATCCTCAAAATGCATAAGCTATACAATGGGACACACTTGTCGGTTAAAAATGTTTTCTCAAGAAGGTACACTTTCTAACAATCATTTTCATGTCCAACTTTGTGTTTGTTCAATCCAGCTCATATGGAGATATGCTGCTATATGAGAAGTTGATATTTTTCATGCATGAAGCTACTTAATCTGAATCCCAACTGCTTCATATCTCTGTGGCTCTGCCAAGTGCCAACTCTGTTCTTCAGAAAAATTATGTCAAATACACTAAACATTACAGAAGTAACCCTGTAGATAGAGTGAGCATGTATTGACTAATGAGTATGCTAAAGATTGATCAAATGCTTCCCATGTGTCGGGGTTGATTTCTTGTCCTTTGTCTTGATTCTAGTCAGTTTCATTTTACCAGAGCAGTGGTTGTAGATGTTCTCATTTTCCTTGTCTTCTGAACTTTGCTTTCTTCTTTATTGCTGGTGTCATATCATATCTCACTAATTTTATCTGCAGAGCACGTTCCATTGAAGTTGAGGCGATCGGTGGCCATGGCAATATTTTTGTCCAGTCAGATGGGGAGTATCTAGGGTCCCTCCCAAGAAGGTTCACTATTTTACCTGGTGCTATTGAGATGATATGCTAACAAAGTGATAACCAGTTTTCTGTTGAGTCAACAATGGGCTGTTTTCTGTGGCCTTTCTCCACAAGGGAAGAAAGCAAGTGTAAAATCCCTGTTCCTCGCCCATGTAAGCAACATGAGCAATTCTATGCGGATCCATGCTTAGCTCTGTGGACTGGGGAGGCCTGCTCGGTTTCAAGTGATTCCATGGCAGATGAAGAAATGGGAATAACTGTTCAAATAAAACCAGAGGTTTTGTAGTTTCCTCTGAGAGTACTTTTGACATGTCCGGAAGTGTTTGTACATTTCCCATCTTTGTTGGTTTGAGTTTATAATCCCTGTACCCGGAATCGTAACCTGCACCAGTCACCAAGGGCATCTTTGCACTTGGCCTTTCACAACTAGATGGGCCAAGCATCTAACATGAAAATATTTGTTTCATTATCTTTAATACGAGTTGCATGTCAGAGGGAAAGATATGTTAAATTGTTATAAGAAACTCAGGCCTGTCTTATTAATGAACTGCTCTCCAATTAAGGAAGCCTTGTGGTTTATTCATTGTTACTTCATCCACAATGCACTCACTACTTACATGTAAGACATGTTAAGAGTTAAGACACTGTTTGTGTATGCCAAGTAAGTCTCATGAAAATCAGTCTTTTCTAATGTTTAGGAAAATCAACATTTTAATTAGTATAAACTAGAGAAGTGTATTTAACATTTGGGTGGATTTGGGTGGAAAGGGTATTGATTTTTCCTAATCCGTAGGAAAAACTAATTTTCCTAAGAGTCTTTTAACTGAACTTGACTGAATTAAATTGAAGTATAAAAATTTAAACTAAGTAAACTTGAAATGAAATTAAGGTGAATTGAAGTGTAACATCGCCAAATACCACATTGCCTAGATATTGTATGAGTTATGTCTAGTTCCTTCTATATTCCGTAGAAGTGCCATATTTAATTAAATTTTCTAGAAATATTAGTTAGATATTTGCATTAATACGTGATTGTAATCACTCACCCATGTCGACATTTGGTTAAAAATGCTAGTTCCTTACTTCCTTAGGTAAGTTATTTGTCACGTAACCAAGAGCCAAAAAGGCAAATTATGAGACTTACTCTTGTCTTAAACTATAGAGGTTATTAGCTAATTATGTCCTCACTTTCTTGATTTTTGCCATTTAGTTATGATCACAACAATGAGATTTGACAGCCAAGTATTATAAGGAAAAAAACAGAAAATGATTTTTGACTTGGTTTTTGCCTTTTAAACTACTTTATAGTCGATACTGTTAATAAATACAGAAGTCACTCTACAAAGCTGTTCTCTCTTAAATCTAAAAATTTCCCAACAATGTCAAGTTCATGTTCTAATCTGTTCTTGGCTTTCCTGTTACTGCTACCTCTTGCAGTTCTAGGAGAATGCACATGTGATCCCGAAGACGGAGATATCAACAGAATCCTGGCCCGTAAGTACCAGGTGGTCGCTATCGTGTCCATCTTGTTTGCGGGTGTTGTCGGCGTCTGTCTTCCAGGGTTAGGACAAGTGGTTCCAGCATTGAGTCCGGAGAAGAACTTTTTCTTGGTGCTAAAAGCGTTCGCTGCTGGAGTTATTCTGTCTACGGGTTTCATACATGTTCTTCCAGATGCTTTCGATAGTCTAACATCACCGTGTATTAGTGAGAAACCGTGGGGTGATTTTCCCTTCACAGGGTTTATTGCTATGGTTGCGGCGATAGGAACACTCATGGTTGAAACGTATGCGACCTCATTTTATAGCCGGAGGTCGCTAGTGAAGGGAGAAGCGAATGAGGAAGCAGGGGTGGCTTGTCCTGAGGAGGGTCATGCCGCACATGGTCATGTGCATGGAATGGTATCTGGTGATTCGGATCTTCTTCGCCACCGTGTAATTTCTCAGGTATATATAGCTTAATTTATAGCTTTTACTTTTTTATATAATTGTTTGTAGCGAGGAGCCTGGGCAGAACCAGAGGGGCACCGTAGGACGTCCGCGCCCTCTAACATTTGGTGTGTATTGATTTATGATGTTTTTGTTGACATTTGAAGGTGTTGGAGCTGGGAATTATAGTCCATTCCGTGATCATTGGAATTGCTTTGGGTGCATCACAAAGTCCAAATACAATAAAGCCTCTGATTGTTGCCTTGAGCTTCCATCAGTTCTTTGAAGGAATAGGTCTAGGAGGATGCATAACACAAGTATGAATTCTTTACGTTTGATTTTCACCCGATGTTTAGTATTATATGTTCGAATTGTGGAGCTCATGACATAGTGAAACGCAAAGAAATGAATAAGACCGACAAAAATGGAAAACATATATAAACAACAAATTGTTACTATCTTGCAGGCAAAGTTCAAAACAAGGGCAATGACAATAATGGCTATGTTCTTCTCCCTAACAACTCCGCTTGGGATCGGGATTGGAATGGGAATCAGCAATGTATACAGCGAAACAAGTCCAAAGGCTTTGATTGTCGAAGGGGTGTTCAATTCGGCATCAGCAGGGATATTAATTTACATGGCACTTGTTGATCTTCTTGCAGCCGATTTCATGAGTCCGCGAATGCAGAAGAACGGAAAGCTCCAGTTAGCTGCAAACTTCTCACTTCTTGTGGGAGCTGGATGCATGTCCCTCTTGGCCAAATGGGCTTGATGATAAGACAAACAACTGCAGAATTCTTGCATTATCATTGTTTTGTGAACTGATGAGAAAAAAAAGAATGTTATAGTTTGCTTGCCTCATCATAAAGCTTGTTCATTCTACACATTAATGGAGTCAAACAACTAACTTTGGTAATTAACTTTTAGAGTATTTTTATGTTGTGAAATATTTGATAAAAACAAAATTTATTTTTATTTTGACTAATTTGATAGCACATTATCACATTTAATGTGTCATACTATCTCTTTTATGAAATGAAAAAAATGATTGGATTTATATATTTTCACCATTTTATGAAATGAAATGATTCAATTAAGAGTAAGTCTCATGAAAATCAGTCTTTCCTAAACATCAGAAAAATCAACATTCTAATTAGTATAAACTAGATGAGTTTATTCAACACTTGAGTGGAAATGATATTGATTTTCCTAATCCGTAGTAAAAACTGATTTTCCTAAGACTTTATCTTCAATTAAAGCAAGTGGAAGGTAGAGTTAAGAGTCGAAAGTCGAGACTAATAAAACTATGTTTAATTGGCCTGTAAAAATATAAATTGAATTG